>WNWK01000088.1:217500-220000 GCA_009830355.1 Cherax destructor | reverse complement strand
TAATATTTAATGTTAATATCTAGTTTATTGTGATTACTGCTACTACTGGTACTACTACCACTACTACTACTACTACTACTATTGCTTACTACTACTACTACTACTACTACTACTACTACTACTACTACTACTACTAATAATAATAATAATAATAATAATAATAATAATAATAATAATAATAATAATAATAGTAGCTGAAGTAACAATAGTACAAGAAATAGTACTTGAAGTATTAGTAGTAGCAGCATTAGAAGTGGTAGTAGCAGTAATAATAGTAGTAATAGTTGATACTGCTGTTGTTATTTCTGAAACAGTAGTAGCAATTTCTCTACCATCATCACCATTATCATCATCATCACCATAATCACCATCATTATCATCATCATCATAATAATTAGGCGTTGATCTAATATGACACTTAGATAATAAGAACAGCATTATCTTGCCAAATTGCATATATTTCAGTTCAGACACGACGCCATAACGAAGGTCTTCTCAGAGTTGATAAGTAAGACACACATGCAACAGTAAGACACACCTGCAACAGTAAGACACACCTGCAACAGTAAGACACACCTGCAACAGTAAGACACACCTGCAACAGTAAAACACACCTGCAACAGTAAAACACACCTGCAACAGTAAGACACACCTGCAACAGTAGGACACACCTGCAACAGTAAGACACACCTGCAACAGTAAGACACACCTGCAACAGTAAGACACACCTGCAACAGTAAGACACACCTGCAACAGTAAGACACACCTGCAACAGTAAGACACACCTGCAACAGTAAGACACACCTGCAAAAGTAAGACACACCTGCAACAGTTAAGTATCTTTATTCTCAACATCTAGAAATGTAAACGCATTTTTGGAAAGCTTTGAATATAAGGATTTCAAAAATTACATTTCTGATTTTCCTTGTTAACTCTTAAAATTACTCATTTCTTGTTTTCCCATCTCTCTTCTACTTCTTCTTATTATATTTTCTTCTTCCTCCCCTTACTTTTCATGAGTCTCACATTTATTTTAACATTCTATCTCCTCGCCTCTTCCTGCCTCATATATTGCCTTATTTATCTCCTCCCTCTCTCCTGGGCACCGGTTATACTGATACCGGTTTCCTATCTAAGAAAAAATGTACAAATACCTTGAACTTAAGCTGTGATATATAAGGCTACTGGGGCTTAGTGAGAGTGCCACAATCATCCTGGGCACGGTAAGATAGAAATATCTCTAGCTGGGGCATAGACTAGAGAACTCATGCCGAAGAACACTCAAGAATATACATTATGCATATTAAACACTTGAGAACACACATTTAAACGCAAGAGAAAACATGTGATATATAACGATTTTACAGAGACATAGGCTATTATGAACACCGTAGAATACATAAGTATTATTGAGTAGTAGAGAACGTGCAGTTCTGAACGCTGGAGAACTATCGTGAAACTGAATACTTGAGAACACAAGCAATATTGAATACTGAAGAACAAATCAACTGTTGAAAACACACGTACACAAAACTGAACACAAAACAACATTCACTAAGTCACTCTGACTTAGTCTACAAGGCAAACACCCATTTGCTATGAAACCATAAAAGTTGTATGTATACAACATTGGTATATCATGGAGATGTATACTAGAATAACCTAATAAAGACAAATAGCGTAACTTATTTCCAATGGGGCGTTTAAAGGGATTTTCCAATTAGAAGACCTAGATAAAATGGGAGCTGAGCTAGGAACTAACTAGCTTATAGTGATTACAATAGTACTAGCAGTGTCACCGACAGCAAAATTAGTAGTATTAATAATAGTAGTAGTATTAACAATAGAGTATTAATAATAGTACAAGTGGTACTAATTTACTAGCTTAAAGGTTGAATGTGCCTGTGATATTTGACCCTAATCAACCATAGTTAAATATCACTCTTTAAAGGCTAATAGCATCTAATAGCCTATAGGCTATTAGATGCTATTAGCCTATAGGTCACATTACGCCATTATACGCATTTAAATGTTAATGATCTTTGTGTTGGAAAAAGGCCTTTAATGTCAAGTAATGACAATTATTCACTGAGTAACAAAAGTCACGGTTTAGCGGTTGGAACAATTCATAACTAAACCAAACGTCACAATACCACGGTTTAAACACTCCATAAATAACCTGCATTTAAGAGAGACAACTTAAGACGACGTTTCGACCCCTGGACCATTACTAACTCACAAAAGTTACTTGCTAATGGCTCATAATGGACCTAAACATCACATTCAATGGATTGTTTGTGAATCTTTTTCTGAGTTACTGTGTTATATTTTTTTTTCAGATGAGGGCACTGTTGATGCTGTCAGTGGTGCTAGTGGTCTCCACTGAGAAGTTACCAGGAGTCTCCCATGGTGGTGTAGGAGTCTCCCATGGTGGTGTAGGAGTCTCCCATGGTGGTGTAGGTATCTCCCATGGTGGTTTGGGATTCTCTCATGGTGGTGT
>WNWK01000088.1:210000-212500 GCA_009830355.1 Cherax destructor | reverse complement strand
TTTAGAAAAACGAAGACTATAGTTTTCTGTGGCTTTAAATAATTTCACACTACCACGTCATTTTTTTTTTTTTTTTTGCGCAACTTTGAGTTCTGTTTTTAGGTCTTAGTTCTTGGAGTTGTTTTTGTTATTTATTGTTCATACTAGTACTTACATCGAGCAGTGTATTATTCTCAGTGTATATACACTGTGTATATACGTATTTGAGGGATAAAAGTATCTTTGACTCATTAAATCGTAATAACACAGTTGCACGCTAACCACTGTACGGGTGGGGTTAGAACCCATGGCGAGTGTGTAGTAAAACTCTAGGCCAGTGTGTAAACCACTGGGCCACCTGACTTGCAATGGGATCTAACTACACCCGTACCGTGGTTTATCTTTGACTTGTGGTTTACAGGTTATATATGCGCCCTTAATGACCCTCGTGTGATTAATAGGCTATTAATTAAGAGAGCAGTTAACTTATGAATTATGAGTTAAAATAATTCAGTAATGTATACAGGAGAAAGGGTTACTAGCCCCTCGCCCCTGACATTTTAGTCGCCTCTTACGACACGCAAGGCTTACGGAGGAAGAATTCTTCTCCACTTCCCAATGGAGTATTATAGTGTACATATCACCACGATTATTATTTCTACATTATACATATAACTGAAAAAAAAAACAGAGCTGAAGAAGCCATTCATAGCAAAAAGCTCCCTCAATAAAATTTCCTAACATAGCATATGTGTCTTGTATATAATGGTGTCATTGCAATATCTCTACCTCTTCTCACACTACATTGTCCCTTCTGCAGCAGCGGTCTACCTCAGCCTGACAACCGCGAGAAGCGTAACGAGAGATGTCTGGCCATTCTTAACTACTTCTACAACGACGGCATCGTATGGCACGACATCGGCTGCCATCACGAGAAGCCAATCGTCTGCGAGCGGCCGAGGATCCACAAAGCCTTCGCGTAGATCGAATGGTGTCCACGATTCTACTGAGTCAATGAGTTGATTCATCGGTGTGTACAGTAGCAGTATCTCATTGTCGTCTACGGTAGCAGTATCTCACTGTCGCTTACAGTAGTAGTGTCTCACTGTCGTCTACGATAGAAGTGTCTCATTGTCGTATACGGTAGCAGTGTTTCACTGTCGTCTACGATAGCAGTGTCTCATTGTCGTCTACGGTAGCAGTATCTCACTGTCGTCTATGGTAGCAATATATCACTGTCGTCTACGGTAGCAATATCTCACTGTTGTCAACGGTAGTAGTGTCTCACTGTCGTCTACGGTAGCAGTGTCTCACTGTCGTCTACGGTAGTTCTATCTCACTGTCGAATACGGTAGCAGTTTCTCACTGTCGTCTACGGTAGCAGTGTCTCACAGTCGTTTAGGGTAGCAATATCTCACTGTCGTCTACGGTAGTAGTGTCGCACTGTCGTCTACGATAGAAGTGTCTCATTGTCGTATACGGTAGCAGTGTTTCACTGTCGTCTACGATAGCAGTGTATCATTGTCGTCTACGGTAGCAGTATCTCACTGTTGTCTATGGTAGCAATATATCACTGTCGTCTACGGTAGCAATATCTCACTGTTGTCAACGGTAGCAGTGTTTCACTGTCGTCTATGATAGCAGTGTTTCACTGTCGTCTACGGGAGTAGTGTCTCACTGTCGTCTACGGTAGCAGTGTCGTCTCACTGTCGTCTACGGTAGTAGTATCTCACTGTTGAATACGGTAGCAGTATCTCACTGTCGACTACGGTAGTAGTGTCTCACTGTCGTATAGAGTAGCAGTATCTCACTGTCGTCTACGGTAGCAGTATCTCACTGTCGTTTACAGTAGTAGTGTCTCACTGTTGTCTACGATAGAAGTGTCTCATTGTCGTATATGGTAGAAGTGTTTCACTGTCGTCTACGATAGCAGTATCTCACTGTTGTCTATGGTAGCAATATATCACTGTCGTCTACGGAAGCAATATCTCACTGTTGTCAACGGTAGCAGTGTTTCACTGTCGTCTATGGTAGCAGTGTTTCACTGTCGTCTACGGTAGTAATGTCTCACTGTCGTCTACTGTAGCAGTGTCTCACTGTCGTCTACGGTAGTTCTATCTCACTGTCGTCTAGGATAGCAGTGTCTCACTGTCGTCTACGGTAGCAGTGTCTCACTGTCGTCTACGGTAGCAGTGTCTCACTGTCGTCTACGGTAGCAGTGTCTCACTGTCGTCTAGGATAGCAGTGTCTCACTGTCGTCTACGGTAGTAGTATCTCACTGTTGAATACGGTAGCAGTATCTCACTGTCGTCTACTGTAGTAGTGTCTCACTGTCGTCTACGGTAGCAGTGTCTCACTGTCGTCTGCGGTAGCAGTGTCTCACTGTCGTCTACGGTAGCAGTGTCTCACTGTCGTCTACGGTAGCAGTGTCTCACTGTCGTCTACGGTAGCAGTGTCTCACTGTCGTCTACGGTAGCAGTGTCTCACTGTCGTCTACGGTAGCAGTGTCTCACTGTCGCAA
>WNWK01000088.1:95000-205000 GCA_009830355.1 Cherax destructor | reverse complement strand
ATATATATATATATATATATATATATATATATATATATAGTAGGTTGGTAGACAGCAACCGCCCAGGGAGGTACTACCGTCCTGCCAGGTGAGTGTAAAACGAAAGCCTGTAATTGTATTACATGATGGTAGGATTGCTGGTGTCTTTTTTCTGTCTCATAAACATGCAAGATTTCAGGTATCTTATTTCTTATACTTACACTTAGGTCACACTACACATTTATGTACAAGCATATATATATACACACCCCTCTGGGTTTTCTTCTATTTTCTTGCTAGTTGTTGTTTTTATTTCCTCTTATCTCCATGGGGAAGTGGAACAGAATTCTTCCTCCGTAAGCCATGCGTGTCGTAAGAGTCGACTAAAATACAGGGAGCAAGGGGCTAGTAACCCCTTCTCCTGTATACATTACTAAAGTTAAAAAGAGAAACTTTTGTTTTTCTTTTTGGGCCACCCTACCTCGGTGGGATATGGCCGATTTGTTGAAAGAAGAAAGATGTATATATAATAAAGTGGGCGGAGGAAAAAGGAAGGAGGAGGGTTTTTTGGTAGAGTAGCAACCGGTATGGAGTGAATATCTCCGGGTTGTGTTTTATTGTGTTTTGCAGCTACACCCAATAGTTACGCAACAGGTGAAGCAACACCAGACTGAAACAGTGTCATTGGCAACGTTACACTGAAGCAACGTTCAACATTGCCTGCATTAAAGTGCAGTTTAAGTAACTTTAAACTGCAGCAACGATGAGTATAAATATCTTTGTTTCTGCTCTACGATGTTGTGACTGGAAATTAAAAATCTTATCTCCGGTGAACGTCTGACTTCAATAACACACAAAAACCCGCACATAGGACAGACAAGTATGCGACCACGTTTCGGTCCGACTTGGACCATCGTTAGTTCCTCTCTCCTATTTCCTGGTTATTTGTGTATTGTTCCAGTCATGGTATTGTGCCTTCTTGTTCTTCTTTGTGTAGGTTTATGCCCCAGGTATAACTGGAAACGTACACTGACATTACTGGCAGTGTTCTAGTGAGAGGTGTAAAAGCAGTCTTGTAGTGAAGTCTTTAATGGGTACGTCGCTCCACGTACGAGTGGCCTTTTCCAAGAACATGAAAAAGACCATTTATGGGTGAAATGATATATCACTAAATGGATCATCTGCTTCTAGAGTCTTTCACCTTCAATTGAGTGACTGACCACATTAATAAATGTCAACTTTAAGTGATGCCGATGTTAATATTCCTGGCAGTCGAGAACCCTACAGAAAAAATAAATCAGAAGCCTGTCGTGTTAATTTAGGCCCTAGCTGTTGAATTAGTAAAATCACGGAATTCAATTTTTCCCATTAAAATTATAAAATATATTGTTTTAATGCAATAATTTAATAGTAAAAAGTGTCTAAATTCAATAAAATGTTCTTACATAATTAAAATAGACCAAGTTAAAACTATCTCCACTTTTTAAGTCGAGAAGGATTCCTTGTGAGGCAGCCACCCTGTGGGGAGATACTACACACCTAAGATCATATTTTAACCAGGTGTAGAGAAGTCTGGAGCAACCGAACACTCACCTTCCTATAACGGCGTGTGTAAACACACTGAGGTCAACGAAACTGAGTATATAGTGACCTTGAGCGCCACTCACCCTGACTCAGCGGTTCTCCCAACTGCTCCAGTACAGTCAGCTGTGACCGTTTCGGCTCACCCTTGTAAAAACTGGCCACGCACCTAAGGATTTACAGCGACTTTAAACCTGTAGTAGGTAGAATAATAATAGGAGAAGCAACCGGTTTTGCTGGCTTAATGTTGCCTTTGGTAAATAATGGATAAAACTGACACCAATATGTTCTAAAACCGCAAAAAAGAGGTAGTTTTCCCTCTAGCAATAATATTTAGTTAGGCCTATTTATAGTAGGCTGTCTGAATAACATAAGTAGAAGCAGCCAGTTTGGCCCACCAAATATCACCTTTGGTAAAAAATATATCATTGAAATAGAAAAAAAAACATGAAAGGCTGAAATAGACTTTTTCTTAATTTGGAATTTATGTATAATATTTCATACCAAAAACCAGCGAGACTTGTCAAAAACTATCGACGCTTGTCCAAAAAAAGCGAGACTCGTCAAAAAAAAAGCGAGACTCGTCAAAAAAACAGCGAGACTTGTGGAATCAACAGCAAAACCTCAGAGTAATATTAATTTACATTTGGTCAAGACAAGATATTTTTGCCTATTAAATTCACTTTCTCTAGAGCAAGTGAGTGCCAGTTGCATATAACATAAAAAAATTATATAAAAAATATTAAGAAGTAAGATTTTTGTGAAGAAATGTCGGGATTTTAACTTATAAACGAACATAAGCAACATTTGATTAGTAAAAAAGGAAGAAAAGAATGAGAAAGAGAAACAAGGACGGAAGATGAGAGACAAAAGTAATGCATAGAATTTATTGACTAGGAGACGGTACTAGAGAAATTAGTGAGGTTTAGCAGACGGTAAGTCGAACCTTCACAACTCCATGGTACACATGAACAGAGTATGTACACTATAAAGTAAGAGATGCTCACCTCTCGGTACATGCACGTTCATATATGTACACACCTCGATGTACATACCTTGATGTGCACACCTTGATGTACACACCTTGATGTACATACCTTGATGTACACACCTTGATGTACATACCTTGATGTGCACACCTTGATGTAAACACCTTGATGTACATACCTTGATGTAAACACCTTGATGTAAACACCTTGATGTATATACCTTGCTAGATGATCAAGGATTGGAGTTGTAAGAAGACAGACCCACAACAAACCGTATATTTCAGTGATGGTGTAACTGCTGCCGTCATCCATAGGTGTTTGACCTGCACCAGTGGTGTAACTGCTGCCGTCATCCACAGGTGTTTGACCTGTACCAGTGGTGTAACTGCTCCCGTCATCCACAGGTGTTTGACCTGCACCAGTGGTGTAACTGCTCCCGTCATTTACAGGTGTCTGACATGCACCAGATGATCTATAGCTGATCTTCACGCAGATCCATACGTGATATTCAGGCAAATCCACACCTGGTCGTCACGCTGACCCACAGATGATCGTCATGCACACCTGGTCGTCACGCTGACCCACAGATGATCGTCATGCACACCTGGTCGTCACGCTGACCCACAGATGATCGTCATGCACACCTGGTCGTCACGCTGACCCACAGATGATCGTCATGCACACCTGGTCGTCACGCTGACCCACAGATGATTGTCATGCACACCTGGTCGTCCTTCCATGCTTCACAACAGGTTTTCTCTTCTTGTTATTCATGCAACCTCGCGTGATATCAGAAACTGTTCTTTTTATATGCATTGTGGTTTATGTACTCACCTAATTCACCTAATTGTGGTTGCAGGGGTCGAGACTCAGCTCCTGGCACCGCCTCTTCGCTGTCCGCTACTGGGTCTCTGCTCTCCCTGCTCCATGAACTTTATCATACCTTGTCTTAAAACTATGTATGGTTCCTGCCTCCACTATATCTTTCTCTAGACTATTCCACTTCCTGACTACTCTGTGGCTGAAGAAATGCTTCCTAACATCCCTTTGACTCATTTGAGTCTTCAGCTTCCAGTTGTGTCCCCTTGTTTCTGTGTTCCCTCTCTGGAACATCCTGTCACTGTTTACCTTGTCAATTCCCCGCAGTATTTTGTATGTCGTTATCATGTCTCCTCTGACCCTTCTTTCCTCCAGTGTTGTTAGTCCTATTTCCCTCAACCTTTCTTCATAGAACAGACCCCTGAGTTGTGGAACTAACCTTGTCGCAAACCTTTGCACTTTCTCTAGTTTCTTTACGTGCTTGACCAGGTGTGGGTTCCAGACTGGTGCTGCATATTTTAGTATGGGCCTGACGTACACGGTATACAGTGTCTTGAACGATTCCTTGTTAAGGTAACGGAACGCTAATCTTAGGTTTGCCAGTCGCCCATATGCTGCCGCAGTTATCTGGTTGATGTGTGCCTCCGGAGACGTGCTTGGCGTTATACTCACCCCAAGGTCTTTCTCCTTTGCCGAGGTTTGTAGCATTTGTCCGCCTAGCCTGTACTCTGTCAGCGGGCTTCTTTGCCCTTCTCCGATCTTCATGTCTTTGCATTTGTGTGATTGAATTCGAGAAGCCAGTTGCTAGACCAGATGTCAAGCTTGTCCAGGTCTGTTTGCAGTCCTGCTTGGTCCTCTTCCGATGTGATTCTCCTCATTAATTTCACATCATCTGCGAACAGAGACACTTCTGAGTCTATCCCGTCCGTCATGTCATTTACATATACCAAGAATAACACTGGTCCTAGGACTGACCCCTGCGGTACGCCGCTCGTCACAGGTGCCCACTGTGATACCTCACCACGCACCATGACCCGTTGTTGCCTCCCTGTGAGGTATTCCCTGATCCATTCCAGTGCCCTTCCTGTTATACATGCTTGTTCTTCCAACTTCTTAACTAATCTCATGTGAGGAACTGTGTCGAAGGCCTTCCTGCAGTCCAGGAAAATGCAATCAACCCACCCTTCTCTCTCTTGCCTTACCTGTGTTACTTTATCATAGAACTCTAGGAGGTTTGTTACACATGATTTGCCTTCCCGGAATCCATGCTGTCTGGTGTTTATTATCCTGTTCAGCTCGAGTGCCCACCATTCTTTTCCTGATGATTTTCTCAGGACTTGCACACTATACACGTAAGTGACACCGGTCTATAGTTTAGTGCCTCTTTTCTGTCTCCTTTTTTAAAGATGGGGACTACGTTGGCCTTCTTCCATACCTCCATGTGTGTGTGTGTGTATGTGTGTGTGTGTGTGTGTGTGTTGTGTGTGTGTGTGTGTGTGTGTGTGTGTGTGTGTGTGGTGTTATTGTGTTGTGTGTGGTGTATTGTGTCTGTGTTTTGTATGTGTATACGTGTGTGTGTTATGTTTGTGTCTTTTCTGTCTAAATGGGGTGTTGGTTCTTTGTGTGTGTGTGTGTGTGTGTGTGTGTGTGTGTGTGTGTGTTTTGTGTGTGTGTGTGTGTGTGTGTGTTGTGTGTGTGTGTGTGTGTGTGTGTGTGTGTGTGTGTGTGTGTGTGTGTGTGTGTGTGTGTGTGTGTGTGTGTGTGTGTTGAGAATCAAATCCAGAAGCTAAGATTCGACCAATACAACCACATATGGGTGAGTGCATATAGATAATCACATAAACAAACACACACACACACAAGTGATGCTGCACTGCCACTCTAAAAGGTTTTTGCTATTTTAACGATTGTGCATCTATTTCCAGCAGAATCTTTATGTTCCCTGTAAATATTTTTTGTTTAATGTTTATCGTTACAAAAAAGTACGTGCCCTCTGTCTCTCTCTCTCTCTCTCTTTCCAGATATATATATATATATATATATAAACGAGAGAGAGATAGAGAGAGAATTTCCTGGTTATTTTTCCCATCATCTCCACATCATCAAAGACTTCGCATCTCATGCGTCATCCGTTTTAATGTCTTTCCTCCGCATCATTCTCGTGGTATACACACCCACTTCTTTGACTATAATCAGAACCGTAGATTAACGCTAACTCCTCAAGGCGTGTTGTTGTTGTGGCCGCCTCACTGTAACCAGGAATCTGGTGGCGCAACAAAGACAGATTAAACTCCCTCCCCAGGCTGTCCTTGTGAGATTTCTGGCACTTCTTGGTGTGTCGAGCATCACGTAGGAGATATCTGAACAATTTCCTTTCTCCTTAAAGGTGTAAAATGTTTGGGTGACCTTAACAATGTAAGAGGTAAGTATTGTAAGCTATTACGAATACGGATGCTGTCAGGTAGCGCGTCCGTCTCGCGATAGTTAGGTAATTTTAATGATTATTATTATTATTATTTCTACGACTACTACTACCACTGTTAATACTACTACTACTACTAACAGTACTATTATAATAATTATTATGATTAACTATTAAGAAAAATAATATAGATATTATTATTATTGCTACATTATTATTGTTATATTATTATTATTATTATTATTATTACTTTTAGGCCGTTTACCCTCAAGGTAGAATGATCCATATGATTCAATTGCTATCGTGTCAGAAGTGCGCAGACATCGCAGTTCAGATAACCCTCTGAACTGTTACATCCTCACCCGTCCTTCAGAGTACAGGCACTGTTCTTTTCACCTCCAGGACTCAAGCCCTGCAAAACGGACTTGAGTCTTGGAGGATTACTTATATGTTACCTTGCTCACACTCCAACAGTACATCAAACATGAAGTCCACTTGTGTCCACTGCACATAATACTCTTACACACACGTACGCAAGATTTTAAAGCCTGTATCACTTATTTCCTTCTCTAACCCTTCCCTCTAATCCTTTCTGGGGCGATTCTTACCCTTCCTAACTTCCACCTAGAATTTATACTCACTGTTGGTCAGCCTAATCCGTTCTGTCCTCTCTAACTGCTAAACCATCCCATCCCTTCAGTAAGCCCACACTGTCTTCTAATGGCCATGTCCCTAATTCTCTGCATAATATTCACACCAAACATTACTCTCAAACATACTATCATCATCCTAGCTGAAATGTGTAAAATCTCACTTTCATATAACTGTGTAGATACCTCTATACTCTGGTGCATCCTTATTTCTTTATTTCATTGAGAAAATCTTCTTTCTCTCCACTTATACCTCGACACCAGACTTCAGTCCTTCATGAGCTTATCTACCAATGCGTCCACTTCCAAATATCTATAAATTTTCACTTCTAACATCCTCCTAAACTTGACCACCGGCCTTTGCTACTTCTCTTCAGAGTTCTCATTAATTAACTATGTTATCGACAAAGAACAACCGTGACAACTCCCACCAGATCGTATCATATTAATTGTCGTTTAATCCTAAAACTCTCCCCAGCATCCTAGCATTCGCTTCCTTAATATATATATATATATATATATATATATATATATATATATATATATATATATATATATATATATATATATATATATATATATATATATTGAGACTGTTCAACCTTAAATGTTCCTCTCTCAAATAACAGGAAATGTTTTAAGGAAAGTAACAGGTGTCGTTTTAATGTAATATACATTAGTGTGTTTCTACATATATATAGATACATATATTAATATCCATTACTTAAATGTTAAATTACGTAGAAAAGTAATGGTATAAATTCTTAAAATTCTATACCAAAGAAAGAGAATAGATGTTAATCGGTAGGACAGTGTTCTGTCCGAGTGACTCGACAGGACACGGTTCTGACGTGACCAGAACCGACGCGGTCGTCTCAGAAGACTTGAGTGATGTGACTCTCTTAGGCCGGAGTTATTGTGATGCGTCACTCACACATGTCACAAGTATGGTTCTTCAGCCATAGTAACCATCCCTGCGACGCTCACAGATGATGGGTTTCTCGTGGTGGCAAGCCACGTCGTGCCAAGTGATGCCGTCGTTGTAGAAGTTGTTCAGTACTGCCAGGCAGAACTCCTTCCCATCTTCACGGTTGTCTGGTTGGGGATATCCCAAACTGAAGAAAAAATAAACAAGTTCGCTGCTGTTATAAATGATTTAACGTTTCTAAAGAGTAGGTTTAAACATTTTTCATCACTAATTAATGATTTTAGCTTCTGAAATAATATTTTTTTAGTTACTCTAATGTAAAAACCAAAACGGAATTGTCCGCAGAGCTGAGCTGAGGAAGAAGGAACTCAAATGTACGTCTTACCCTCCAGTGAGCGACCAGTTGAGGCCGTAGAAGGGATAGCCGGAAGGCCAGACCCAATCATATCCTTCACGGTAACCACCAGTCCAGATATACTTCAACTTGTCTGTTGAAAACACATATATTATGATTCTACTCGCAAATATAACATCACAAATCACAATCGTAAATCGTAAATGGAAACTAGTTGACCTTTCGTTCCATACTTCACCTAACTCAGCATTAAGTATTTTGCCATGAACATTAGACTAGATGTGAATGTTTTAATTCATTAATGAGCAGACCAATGCAAGCAACTTCATCGCTGATAATTTTCTAACCTTGATAGATGATGTTGGATATGATTTTGTCCTCTTGGTACGACTCTATACTCACGCCCTTCCAACCGTAGCCCAGATTGGAACAGTAATAGTTAGCAGTATGCCAGTCGTACTTTCTGCCACCGTCGTGACGCCACGAGAAGTGATAGTCGCTGTATTCTAAACTCAGGTCCACCTTCGTGAAACCAGAAACACCAGGTTAGTTTTTTTTTTATTAACACATAGGCCGTTTCCCTGCAAGGCAGGGTGGCCTGACAAAGAAAAACTTTCATCATCATTCACTCCATCACTAAAACTAACACAGGTTAGTTTTATGGAGACAAATTCGGCTAAGACAGGTGGAGAGGTACCGCCTCTTG
Organism: Cherax destructor; assembly: GCA_009830355.1. Classification (NCBI taxonomy): domain Eukaryota; kingdom Metazoa; phylum Arthropoda; class Malacostraca; order Decapoda; family Parastacidae; genus Cherax; species Cherax destructor. The sequence continues at coordinate 196,571 of WNWK01000088.1, read as the reverse complement.
TCATGCGGCGATCTATATAAAGTTTGGCTTCTTATTTGCCTTTTTAAATACCGCTTATAAAAACATTAAGTAAAATTCAATTGCTACAATTAGCTTTAAAATTATCTCAAAAAAAAAATCCTAAAAACGGTTCAGATTTAATGAAAATGTTCGAAAAACTGGATATAATTCAAAATTTATGAGCAAAAATAACTATTTTTGTCATAAAATGAACAATTAGGATTTCGGATACTTCTTCACTTGCAATTCAATTGAGAAAATTTGATTATAATCTACGAAAATTATGTCCACAAGTGACTGGACACTGCAATGTTGCAGCGATGCTTTGGCAAAGTAACTTGCCAGACACAAGGTAACTCGCTGCAAGCATCGCTAAGGATAGTTATATTTGCCAAGGTAACTATCCTAAGCTAAATAAAACTTATACTTGCATTATAAGATTAAAAGTTCCGAGGTTGAAACAGTTCACAGTTAACTCACTATAATTAGGAGTCACAGTAGTGTGGATGGAACAATCCACACTATTATGACTAGCCAATCCACTTGATAATCATTATACATCAATCATAGTCATTATACATATCGATCATACCAACTACTCACCACTCCGTAAGCACCGCCGCCAAAGCCTCCACCATAGCCGCCGGCACCACCATACAAGCCGCCACCTCCAAAACCACCGCCAGAGTGAGTAATTCCTCCCCCGAATCCACCACCGAATCCTCCTCCTCCTAATCCGCCTCCGAATCCGCCTAATCCGTAACCGCTAAAGCCTGCTTTAGCGGTTACAGTGGCTGCTACAGCCAGAAGTAGTACAGCCTTCATCTGAAATACATAAGTCCTGCAATTATAATTATTATTAGTATAAATAATAATAATAATAATAATAATAATAATAATAATAATAATAATAATAAATAATTATCTATTATTATTATCAAATAATTATGGCTTTATAATAATAATAATAATAATTATACTATTGTTATTATTACTATTATTTTTATCATTATTATTATTAATATTATTATAATCAATTGATTGTTTAATAACAATAATATTATTATTATTAATATTTTATTGTTATTATTTTTATTATTATTATTATTATTATTATTATTATTATTATTATTATTATTATTATTATTATTATTATTATTATTATTATTATATTACTATTATTAATAGTTTTATTATTATTATTATTATTATTATTATTATTATTATTATTATTATTATTAATTTTATTATTATTATTATTATATTACTATTATTAATAGTTTTATTTTTATTATTTCATTTTTACATTCTTGGAAAGCAACCCCCCCCCCCATCCCAGAGATCATATAGGATTATAGCTGAAATTCCTTGGATGAAGAGCCCTTCACTAGGGAAGGTGCGACTGCAAGTCTGCCACAGGTGCTCAATTAAAACTAGCAAAGGTGTGATAGCAAGTCCGGCAGAGGCAAGTCAGGCAAAGGTACTTACTGCCTTTCTACTGGCATTACGCAGCACAGTTTAACCTGTATCATCCTGGGTTGCGACATTTGGAAAGGCTTCAACGTGCCTTTTTTTTGCCATTTTGCTTGTTTTCATCTCTTTTTTTTTTAAGTTCGCGTCAACACGTTGCTCAGTCGAATGAAAGTAAATGGAAAAAAAAATTACGGAAAAAAATGTATAAGCGAAATAAAATTGAAAAGTAAAGTTTAAAATACGAGAACATAATGTAGAGTAAATTAAACGAAGAGTTAATAAAACGAAAAGCTAAAATTTAATAAAAATAATAAAACCTTAATTCGAAAAAATAATGCACAAGAATCTGAATAAAAAAATATACGAAATAAAACTCAAAGCAATAAAATATATAAATAATAAGTAAAAACGAAATAAAACAAAAAACTAATGGAAGCTAAATAAAACTCAAAATAAAACTGAATCTGACAAAATAAAAGAGACATTTTTTTACCATGGGTTGTAAACTTTGAGATATTTATTCTATTTATAGCAATATTCTTTCGGGTTTAACGTTTAACTTGATAATATTGTTAGATTATTCTATTTGTTTACAAGTTTTAACGTCGTTAAATGCAAAACTAAATATTTCGTAAGTGCAATGTATATTGTATATATGATGTATAATGTATTCTCATTTTCGTATACAGTGAATACAAATAGTCTGCAACGTTTCATTTTGTATAGTTAAATACACTGGAAGGTGTATATATCTCAGTGTATATACACTATTATCTCCTATCTTAGTGAGTAAAGTATTCTTGACTAGTGGTGTATAGGTTACACTCAGCCATACTGACCCTCGTTAAAGTCAATATCCTTTAAACCTAATTAATCCACAAACCATCTCATAGCATCTTTTGTATTAAAGTTCCTTATAAACACCATCTAGTGTACTATACATCTATTGCATCAAATGCTGGTCGTTGCGAAGGCCTAGAACATCTTCCAATTGTGTTAAATGTATTCTTTTTGACAACAGCCTCTTCTGTATTATTAAATGGCGCAGCTGAGTACCACTGAGTGTAACTGTCGAGTGCATATTGTACTCTTCATTTAGTTCTGCAGTTAGCTCCTCTCTGCCTTCAGAGTGTGTAATAGGTATTCATTCTCTTCCTTATAACTCAAGGGTAGATTTCAATCAGGCAGATCTTCATTGAGTGGAACTGGTTAGGTCACGACCTCGTGTACACTGCATCTGTTACCGCACCTGTCTCTTAATCATTAAACACTCATTACTACGCCTGTTGCTCCCCACCTACACACCTGTCATTCATTCACCAACACACCTACCAGCCACTTTCTACATCTGTCTCACACTCAAGCACCTGGCTATATTTTACTCACCATTACACCTGACATACGTAAATCTCGCTTTATCTCCCGTCATCCACCACCACTCGTCAAGACTAAGACCCGCGTCAGGAAACACTTGTCCTTTTTCCTGACGAATCTAACCTAACCTAACACACCCGTAAGTACTATGCATAATGGAGGGAAGTGAAATGAGAGATGGGGAAAGTGTTAACAGCTATCCCTCTTCTTACCTGACACTTTTCACTTGACCCCTCTCAGCTGCCCTTTTACATGACCCCTCTCACCTCCCTCTCTTCAAACAAAAATAATAGAATAACATTTACTCGACTGAAAATCGTCCCACACAATTTAGAACATTACGGCTCATTCACAACTGTTCCCACACCTGAAACTCTTTCCTTCTGTTCCCACACATGCTGGTCTCTCCCCCTCTTCTTTTCCCACACATGCTGGTCTCTCCCCCTCTTCTTTTCTCACACATGTAGCCACTACCCTTCGCTCTGCCCCACTCGGATAAATTCCATTACTTCCTGTATGAAGCCCTTCCTGTGCAATGAAATGTTTCATCAATGCATTGGAATAGTGTAGCAACACACGCCGTGTGTTGCTACAGTGATACCATCATATGGAATAGTGTAGCCACACACTGTGGGGGTTTCCACAGTGTAACTATCAATTAGTATATTGTAGTCCTGTCTCTGTATATATAAACTGATAAATATACACCTCTACGCGTATGTACACTGAAAGGTAGGCAATTGTCTGCCTATATCCAGTGTATATACATCTGTCTGTGTATATACACTGACAGATATCTCGTAGATATCTATCTTATACCACTCGGTACAAATCTCGCTCATTATTTTCACCAATGAAGGTAATACCGTAGCTATTACCATCACCATATCTAACACTACCATAACTACCACAACCACCACACAACCATCACCCACCGTGCCTCCAGAAGAAGTGACATAGCCACTTTCTGTCTCCCTTCTATTATATACTTGCCCGGATGAGAGGGCCAAGGCCAGACCTGGTCCTCCAGGTCACTGGTTATCATGCTGAGAGGGTCTTAGAATGTTACGACAGAGTGAGCCTGTGGTGGGAACCACTGGATAATATGGTGGTGGTGGGTTTGTTGGTGGTATGGTGGGGGCGTAGAAGTGATGGTGGTGGTAGTGGTTGTGATGGTAATGATGCACTTGACAGTGGTGGTGATGATGGTGGTAATGAAGGAGAGAATGATAGTGTCGCACATAGTAAATACAAAAATGGCAGCAACAACAACTACAACTTTATCATCAACAATAACATCATCAATAACAACATCATCAATAACAACAACAGCATCAGTAACAACAACAATAGCAACAATAATAATAATCTTATTGCACATTCATGTCCATGGGTCGGTCGAAAACACATAACACACACACACACACACACACACACACACACACACACACACACACACACACACACACACACACACACACACACACACACACACACACACACACAAGCAAACATTGTGGCTAAACAGGTGAAGAAGTCTTCGCAAAATTAAAAAAAAAAGTATTCGATTCCCTTGCTGTACATAAGTACCTAAATTTAAGTTAACTTTTGTGAAAGAGATTCTGAGATAACAAATATTAAAGAGGAAGAAAGGACACCCCGAGAAACACATACTAGTGATAGGTGAAGAAAAAAGTGGTCTGAATTTAAATGAAAATTAATAAAAAAAAGTTTATAAGAAGCAAGATTTAAGAGAATTGGTGAGTCGCGTAAAAGGGATGAGAGAGAGAGAGAGAGAGAGAGAGAGAGAAGAGAGAGAGAGAGAGAGAGAGAGAGAGAGAGTGAATGACTGTGGTCAGGATAAGTGTGGTCATTAGTACGATGATCAACCAACACAGGAGTTCACTAAAGGAGCTACTAAGTTAGGATAACTTCCCATGGACTGCACCTCCTCAGAGGCTGACACACGAGAGTGCAAGAAAATAAACACCTAATAAAATAGGTGGGAGACTAAAGAACATAAGGATATGAGAAAGAAGGAACACTGCAGGAAGCTACTGACCCATATTTGGCAAGTCCTTGTCAGACTCAAACCCACTAACAAAAATATTCGCTCAACCCACCGTCAAAGCCATCCAAGAGGCTTTGACAGCCCCGTCAACTATAGTGCAAGTCCAAACCATAAGTGCAAGTCCCACTCTTCAAGTGGAAGTCCCACTCATAAAGTGCAAGTCCCACTCGTCAAGTGGAAGTCCCACTCATCAAGTGCAAGACCCACTCGTCAAGTGCAAGTCCCACTCGTCAAGTGGAAGTCCCACTCGTCAAGTGGAAGTCCCACTCATCAAGTGCAAGATCCACTCGTCAAGTGCAAGTCCCACTCATCAAGTGCAAGTCCCACTCGTCAAGTGCAAGTCCCACTCGTCAAGTGCAAGTCCCACTCGTCAAGTGCAAGTCCCACTCGTCAAGTGCAAGTCCCCCTCGTCAAGTGCAAGTCCCACTCGTCAAGTGCAAGTCCCACTCGTCAAGTGAAAGTCCCACTCATCAAGTGCAAGTCCCACTCGTCAAGTGCAAGTCCCACTCGTCAAGTGCAAGTCCCACTCGTCAAGTGCAAGTCCCACTCGTCAAGTGCAAGTTCCATTCGTCAAGTGCAAGACCCACTCGTCAAGTGCAAGTCCCACTCATCAAGTGCAAGACCCACTCGTCAAGTGCAAGTCCCACTCATCAAGTGCAAGACCCACTCATCAAGTGCAAGTCCCACTCATCAATTAATTGAATATTTATTCGGCCCACAAATAAACAATGAAAATCCATTATCAAAGTGTAAATAATATACCCATTTTGCAAACTAATGGAGTCCAAGCTGGAAATCTAAGCTTTTAGGGAAAGTCTGGCAGAGATATATTAAGGGAAAACATGTCACATGGAAGAAAAAACAAGTACAAAGCTCTGAAGACAACTGAACAAGAATGTTGTAATAGGTACACAGTGCTGTGACATTATTTTTCATTATTTAGCAAAACTGGACAAAGCGGCAATATTCTACCACCCTACTCTAACAACTACTATGTACACACACGAGTAGTGTCCTGCTACCCTTCTCTATGTGATAGTTACATAGTGTGAACACACGACGTGTGCTGCTACCCTTCTCTATGTGATAGTTACATAGTGTGAACACACGACGTGTGCTGCTACCCTTCTCTATGTGATAGTTACATAGTGTGAACACACGACGTGTGCTGCTACCCTTCTCTATGTGATAGTTACATAGTGTGAACACACGACGTGTCCTGCTACCCTTCTCTATGTGATAGTTACATAGTGTGAACACACGACGTGTCTGCTACCCTTCTCTATGTGATAGTTACATAGTGTGAACACACGACGTGTGCTGCTACCCTTCTCTATGTGATAGTTACATAGTGTGAACACACGACGTGTGCTGCTACCCTTCTCTATGTGATAGTTACATAGTGTGAACACACGACGTGTGCTGCTACCCTTCTCTATGTGATAGTTACATAGTGTGAACACACGACGTGTGCTGCTACCCTTCTCTATGTGATAGTTACATAGTGTGAACACACGACGTGTGCTGCTACCCTTCTCTATGTGATAGTTACATAGTGTGAACACACGACGTGTGCTGCTACCCTTCTCTATGTGATAGTTACATAGTGTGAACACACGACGTGTGCTGCTACCCTTCTCTATGTGATAGTTACATAGTGTGAACACACGACGTGTGCTGCTACCCTTCTCTATGTGATAGTTACATAGTGTGAACACACGACGTGTGCTGCTACCCTTCTCTATGTGATAGTTACATAGTGTGAACACACGACGTGTGCTGCTACCCTTCTCTATGTGATAGTTACATAGTGTGAACACACGACGTGTGCTGCTACCCTTCTCTATGTGATAGTTACATAGTGTGAACACACGACGTGTGCTGCTACCCTTCTCTATGTGATAGTTACATAGTGTGAACACACGACGTGTGCTGCTACCCTTCTCTATGTGATAGTTACATAGTGTGAACACACGACGTGTGCTTCTACTCTACTTTTTCCGATAATTGTATAATGGAAACACCAGCAGTGTGCTGCTGCCTTACTCTGTAAGGATAGCTACATAGTGGGAACATTAGCTGTGTACTTCAATCTACTCTATATCATAGTTACATAGGGCGAACACCCACAATGTATTGTTCCCTAATAGTTTAGCGCTTCCGAATACTCGTAATGCACCTGCAGTCGTCTCCAGAGGTTGTCGCTCCAAGCACTGTCGTCCCAGACTAGTCCGCTTGGCTGATATCTCATGGGCCAAGAATGCAGTTATTTTAATTAATTTTTTAAGGTCATTCACCTGTCTTTTTGAATCGCTAATTAAGTCGTTGTAAGTTTTAATTGAGCTTTTGATGGCATCATCAAGTAATTTGTTGTTGTTATTTTTTGATGTTGTCATTGTCAGCGTTGTTTTTGTTGTTGTTGTTCTTATTGGTGTTGTTCTATTGTTGTTGGTGGTGTTAAAATTTTATTATTTATTATTATTATTCTTATCATTATTTTTATTATATACAGGGGGAAATTCCAGTCCCACGACAATCACACAGCTCGTCGGCAATAGTTCCTTGAATCAAGAGCCCTTCACCAGAATCAAGGAACGACATGGGCATCAAATCACTGGTGGTACTGATTCCGAATATGTGATTGGTTTTGCGTGATTGGTTCTAGTTTTTGATAAATTTGGTATTCCATTGAAAAACATAAAAGATGTAAAAAATATATTGATCAGGCGGGGCTGATTTATAATTCGCATTGATATTATCTTTTAGATCATGTAAAATTCGAATCATGTAATTCATTATATGTAATAACAGCTGACATAGAAAGATAATTCAGATACCACTAATTACTGCATTTGTAAACGTTGTTTGTACGATTTTCTTCTATGTTGGTCATCAGGACAGTTTTGTTGAGTGAGCAATTGCAAGAGATGCAAATTGGTTACCAATGTGCAGTAAGACACATTTCAAGCTTCTAATGGAGCTGTCTATAAACAGCCGTCAATCTCCTGGTGGATATTCAAGTCCCATTCGAAGAAGAAGTCCAGGGACGTTATTACGGTACACAAGTTCTTTATCTTGGCTGAAGTAAGGTAGGAGTTCAACCTGTCTTTCTTGATAATCTGTTATTTGTGTGTGTGTGTGTGTGTGTGTGTGTGTGTGTGTGTAGTACCAGGCAGACACCTCACCCCTAAATTACTGAGGGTTGAAATAAATGTGAAAAAGAACTTTTAAAAGTCCTTCAGTCTCTTCAGTCTTGGCCTTTCCATACTTCTTGGACTCCGGCGTGGGGCTCACTTACTATCCAATGACTTGGTAATTTCAAACGCACTTTAAGAAGACAAAAGCTTTAATTACACGACGTATCACCAACAGTGAGACTGTATAAAGGTACTAGATGAAGCCCCACTGTGGGTGATAAAGGTACTAGTTAAAGCCCCACTGTGGGTGATAAAGCCCTACTGTGGGTGAAATATCCAATATTAATTGGTTGTATAACTGCTTGAAGTGTCGTCAGTCACACCCCTTGTTGTTGTTGGTGGTGGTGGTGTTGGTGTTGTTGTTGCTGTAGTTATTGTTGGTGGTGGTATTATTATTATTATTTGTCATGATCATCCTCATTTATTTTGGAAAGTTCAGGGTTCCTGGAGTTAAAACTCTTTTAGCCTGATGAAATGTTGCATTGAAGAAATCGTGAAGACAGAGACGAGCTGCAGCGTCCACTCTTACTGGGCTGACTCTTCTCTGTGTTTGTGTGTAGAGCTTTATCAAGTCATGATTTCAGGAAACTCTACTCAGAGCTCAACTGTGTCTAAACAAAAGCGTGTTTAGCTACCTGTGTCTCCAGCATCAAGCTTATTTGCTATTATGCAGGAGGGAGTTCCAGCCCAAATGACTCATTATTTACACAGTTGGTTACGGTGAAGGTTTCTTGTGTGTGACCTCAATTTGCATTAAGAGGAGTGAAAGGAATTTGAATTACATGTCACCTTGAAATCGTAGTTGAATCAGGAAGTTGTTTGGTGGGCGAAACTTCGGCAGGTTGAGAAAAACACAAGAATTCAGTAACACATTTTTATTACAAAGTAGTATCGCTTTATAAATTGTCTCTAAGTCCCGAATAAAACATTACTTAGAGGATAAATGTTGTCTAATGTTGTGTTTGTCCACAGGCTAACGGCAGGTATTTTAATAATATATTCCGAACAGCACAATGTACGCAATAAGTCCAGGTCACCATTAAACTTACATTAAAATAATAATCTGTATAATATTAATTGCAAAAGAGCTTCCACATACAACACGAATAGCTTACACATACAACAAGAAAATCTTGCAGTCGGTAAAGACTGCATTTAAGCATAATATACCCATATCACGAAGCCATTGCAGCTCTGGTTGCAAGCAGAACCTGTCACTGAGGTTACCTGTTCAATGCAGAACTACGGTATCTTTGTCTACATCAAATTACACCGTTTCCTGACCACTTCAGAGTATGTGGTAGAGAGGTTTGCTCATGAGATCGATACATACAATCCATATTATTTTACGCCCATGTGAGCGTCGCCTGTACACTACCAGTCAAGCATGGGATGAAAATAAACTCTTAGTGTATATACATTGAAAGATATACACCTCTCAGTGTATATATACTGAAATATATACACACCTCTCAGTGGATAAACACTGCGAGACACTTACCTCTCCGTGTATACACACACACACACACACACACAGATGCATACATTTTAATATATACCCATGTGGCATAAATATCGGAGATTGTGCTTATTTATGGAAGTTGTATCTGGACAAATTCATTTTTGGTGCAATGTTCATGTGTTGAATATGTGTCTGTCATCATGACTGATGCAACGCTCACAGTTGATATTGAAAACCTGGTTTTTTTTTACTGTACTGAATACAAGTGCTGTTTGTTTATATATTTAGTTGTACTACTCTTACTACTACTACTACTACTATTTCTATTACTATAACTGATACTATTACTACTACACTACTACTACTACTAATAATAATAATAATAATAATAATAATAATAATAATAATAATATTATTATTATTATTATTATTATTATTTATTATTATTATTATTATTATTATTATTATTATTATTATTATTATTATTATAATATCTTTATTATTGTTATTATTCATTGATAAAAAAATAATAAAAGTATATTAAATAACTTTTAAGCTAAAGTTTTTTAAACTTTAAATTTATATAATCTTTGAAAATTGCAAGAAAAATCTGGTATAATCCAGAAGTCAAAAAAAGAAATTACACAGAAAAACATATGTTAAACTGCCTTGAAAATTATCCTTTTCACACAAAAAAATAATAGCAATGTCATGAAGAAATTTTACACTGGACATCAAGTATATATATCTCAGTGTATATAAACTGAGAGATTATTTTAATCCCTCTTTTAGGAATTAAAGTATTCTTGATGTTAGATGTTAGGTAAAGGGACATAAGTCTTGATGTTAGATGTTAGGTAAAGGGACATAAGTGCAACTAATGTGACATTTTCTTGTGGCAACGTTTCGCTTGATAAAGCCCCTGGAGAGCGAAACGTTGCCACAATGTAATCTCGCATTAGTTGCACTTGTGTCCTGTTACCTAACATATTGTCGGTAATTCTACCAACATTAATACAAAAAATGAAAGTCAACATGAATTTCTTAATTACTAATTCCTCGAAAAGGTGATAATTTATATACAGGACATATACGTAGATAACACCCTTTCTTCTAATTATGGTCCCTCAGCCTGGAAGTAGAGAACAAACGTACTTATGGGAAAAAATCTAAAGATTTATTCCCAGAGCTGTTTATTTTCCTCCCCTCACACTTCCTATATAAGTATGTAGTGAATACTTGTCAGTGCTCAATATTAACCCTCCTGGTGACAGAAACTCAGAAGATTAATTAACTAGTATATTTCCATCCCCTTCTGCGATCCTCTTCAGCAGACGACCCCAGAAGGGGATCGAAATACACAAACCAATTAATCTTCTGTGTTTCTTTCTACATGCGAGTTATTACTGAGCAAGTATGTCAATATTAATGTAGTAGAGATTGGAAAAAAGTTTGAGATTAAAGCGTTCAATAGTTAAGTCGGGTTTCTCAATCATAGTTGGTTGTCATCAATGACCTCGCCAGTGTGAAGAAACTTCTGACACATTTGCAAGACCCGAAAGTGAAGGAAATGATAGTTATACACAAATAACATAGGAAAGAGAAACTTTTGACGACGTTTCGGTCCGACTTGGACCATTCACAAGTCACACTAACACACGAAGGTGAGGGAGTCAGAATATACAGGAGAGGGGGACAGGGACGGGACAGAGAGAGTAAGTAGTGGTAGAGGTAATGCTGGCAGTGGAAGTAGAATTAGTAGCGGTAGTAATAAGTAGGGGGATTAATGGTAGACAGAAAGGGGAGTGATGCGAGGCAATAGTAGTAGTAGTAGTAGTAGTAGTAGTGATAGTTGAATACCACTTCTATGTTTCTGAGGCATGCCTCCTCGACATAATTATTTGAGATCATGTGAAGAATAAAAGCCACATTATCATGACAGGAATAAACCCCCACTGAATAACGAAAATAACTATATTTCCATTCGACCTGGGAAAAGCTGATATTAGCCCAAGACTATTAGAAACGTCGAGTAGTTTTATTAATAGTAATATGGCCTAATTGTGAATTGAATTTTTTATTTTTTAAAGGTATTTAGGCAACTATTTTCCATATACACTAAATCCATAAGTTTGGATCGACTTAGTTTTATTCATTGAAATTCATATTAATATAATTTATAATTATATATGTACTGAAACTAATAGAACATTTGATCTCATATTATTTTGAAATTTATTTCGTAATATGACAGATTAGTTAACTGTGATAACTGGTTTTAATTCATTTCTTTTATAGATTCCCAGGATGCAATGCTGAAACTGTGTAACATTAATTGTTAAAGATGATTGTATCAGTATTTAATGTGTGTGTGTGTGTACTCACCTGTTTGTGGTTGCAGGGGTCGATTCACAGCTCCTGGCCCCGCCTCTTCACTGGTCACTACTAGGTCCACTCTTTCCCTGCTCCATGAGCTTTATCATGCCTCTTCTTAAAGCTATGTATGGATCCTGCCTCCACTACATCACTCTCCAGATTGTTCCACTTCCTGACAACTGTGACTGAAGAAATACTTTCTAACATCCCTGTAACTCATCTGAGTTTTTAACTTCCAGCTGTGACCTCTTGTGTGTGTGTACTCACCTAGTTGTGGTTGCAGGGGTCGAGTCATAGCTCCTGGCCCCGCCTCTTCACTGGCCGCTACTGGTGTGTGTATGTGTGTGTGTGTGTGTGCGTATAAATCACACCACAACATGAAATAATTCAATAACTTTCTAAAGTATCAAAACAGTGAAACATTTAGCAACACATCAACTAAACACAAACGCTGAATAATGAATGTTTCACTAACCAATGGATTACTCAGAGTGCTGGTAGTGTTGCACACGCACACGGTGGTCAGTGACACGGTGAACACGGGGTCTCCGCTCAGTGGTCACTGGGCGGTTAGAAAACAGCACACGTGACCGTGTACAAGTCAACTGACCTCGACGGCCAAACTTGACCGTGTCTGTATTGAAAAACACGTCTACCTTCCTCCCCACAACAATTGACACATGATTAGTATTATTGCTGCTGATGCTGCTGTTTCTGCTGGTGTAACTGCTGCTGCTGTGGTGTTGCTGCTGTGGTGTTGCTGCTGGTGCTGCTGCTCATTATATATGCATTCTCCACATATGTTTCATACTCTTAAGTTATATTTAAATCTTTGATTACCCAGTATATTGTTCATTTTAATCTTTGGACCCCAATGGAAATAAGTCACTGTGGAGGAGGAGGTGTTGATTCACCGGGAATTCTCCCGGCCCGGGTCTTTACCAGATGGCGACCCGGCTCCGGCTCCCTGGCGTGGGAGTATCAGAGACCTATGTCTCCCATGGGAGGGCGTACCCCTAAGCGGCGGGACCAACTGGCCCCAGGCCTAGCCACATTCCCCACCAGCACGAGGCAGGTGGTAGATAGATGCTAGGCCTCTCTGGTCTGCCACCTTCCCCGCCCCAAGGAGGCTGACAGGAAGGGCAGGCTTGCGAGCTGCAGATGGTAGCAAGCTCCAGCCTTGGTACCTACCCTGCCCTAGAAGGGCTGGGCATGGTGATCGACCCAGTCACTCTGTCTGACTTTTTGGGTTATCCTGGGTTTTCTACACATATGCTGCTACGTATGATAATCTATGTAACTGTATTTGTGTATACCTGAATAAACTTACTTACTTACTTACTAAATAAGATTTCACAACGTAAATTATGCTTATTATTATTTTTCCTCCTTTCTTCTTCTTGTTCCTCTCCTTCATCAACATGGCAGCAGAAACAGCATGATAAATTAGTTGATCAAGGTGGATTTAAATGCTTTCTCAGGTGTGTCAGTGCGACAGCTGATACCATGAAAGAAACCATTTATTATGCAAATACAGGACTTAGGTGACGGATTGCTCTCAGCAGGAGCTACTGCGTCAAGGATTACATAAATAAGGTAATGCAAAGAATGGAGGGGAAATGATACTGTTCTGGAGGTGGGAAATACAATGCCTACCTCTGGAAGATGGGTGGGAATGTTGCTGCTCTGGAGTTGGGAAATACAATGTCTACCTCTGGAAGATGGGTGGGAATGTTGCTGCTCTGTAGGTGGGAAATACAATGTCTACCTCTGGAAGATGGGTGGGAATGTAAAGGTATTAAAGTATTCTTGACTGGTGGTGTACAGGTGACATGCAAGTATAATGCTTTTGAAAGACTCATGATTACAGTTCACAAACCATAACAGCTTTTGTTAAGAATAACAGAGTCTCTTCTCACTATATGTAGTGGAAGCCGTTTTCTGTAATGGAAAGCACCACACCATTTTTTATATTAATAAGTGGGTAGAGGAAGACTTTATTTGGATTACATTAAACCGGAGGACTAGGGATCCATGATAGCCCAAAAGAGTTAAAGTGACTTACCTTCTTTGTGTGGCCTTAGGTTCTACCCTAATGGAAATAAGTCATTTTGATTTTTTTTGGTTATCTTAGGTAATTTACACATATATATGATCATTGCACTTATGTGTATCTGTACCTAAATCAATTTACGAGTACCGGCGAATCAACAATAAAACAACTATCAATTACTAACTAATAAATATGAAAATGGTTATAACTATGACCATAATTTTAAAGGGGTGGACCGGTAAGCCGGCGGAAGGCCTTGGTCAGATGACCAAAAGCTCCTACGGCGGGTTATCATCTGACTAAGACCCGCGTCAGGAAACACCTGTCCTGTTTCCTGATGAACCTTACCTAACCTAACTGCCATCAATTAGCGCTTAGGTATCTATTTTCTTCTACGTAGCAGGAAATTAATTGTTAGGAGATATTTACCTGGAGAGGGTTTCAGGGGTAAACCCCACCGCGGCCCGGTCTGTGACCAGGCCTAATGGTGGATCAGAGCCTGATCAGTCAGGCTGTTACTGTTGGCCATATAACAGCTTTTAGCCTGTAAAATTGATTTGTGCAAAACAAAAAAAAAAAAAAATAATGTGGAAAACATGTTTCTGGTACCCAGGTGGAACCTTCATTGCAGGGTGGTATTAGGTAGTGTATTTATTACGTAGTGTATTGGTGAATATTGTATAAAAAATGCTCCATATATAATGTCATTTTCCGTGATTAGTACTGAAACCGGACGTGTATTACTCCTGGCCACTCTAACTGACCAGGAATAATACGCAAAAAGCGTAACAGTGGGTCACTGCGTAACCTAAGTTCACTGTTAATTGGCCTTAAAGCTGGTCAACTTTACGAGAGTAATTAAGTTTTTATTTCACCTGCTCACAGTCAATCAAGATTACTATAATCTCCAAATTAAAGATTAAACTCTTTGCATATATTCACTGATATATTCACCTTACTGTGTATATTTCTTGTTAAGTGTTCGGTCTTGGGCGAGTCTCCTAACACCTGTTGCCTCTGTTTACATAACAGTAAGTAGAAACTTTCGGAACTAACGGAAAGTAGAGTGTTGCATCCTAGGTGAGGACCTAAGAATCCAAATAAGTAACACTGTTTGACATTTTTAGGGGTTATGCTGGTCAAGTTACTTTCATTCGTTATAATTCAGAATATAGACTGGCACTTCTTCTAGCTCCGTCAAGCCAATAGTGCCATTACCAGCTTCATAATGGCAATTAGAAAGTGTAAGGCATCTGCATTATGAAGGTCTTTTTTATCTTGCGAACACAAAGGTCATGAACGTTGAGATTTGAAGATAAGGTTAATACAACACATAATAATCTGGATGATAAGCTGAAATTATTTCTGCTGTTTTTCAAAAGCTCATAAATATGAATACTAACTTTGTCTCCTCTCATTCTCCTCAAGTATCATTAGTAATGAAGGTCCAAAGAGCGAAACGTCGTCAATAAAAGTGTGTTGTAAGAGAATGCATTCGGAAGTCCGCAGTCATATATACCTTTATTCCACCTCTTATTCTGTAAATTCAACTGTCCACGAAAAGTCATTCAGACTTTTGTCATATCACAGAGACAATGGAGAGCTGACGCACTCGCCAGAGTGGCGATGAGTGATATTCTTATGAAGACTGACGCAACACAGCCAACAGCTTATTCTCTACCTGATATTTATTTCACAAGACAATGTAAAGAACGTATGTTCTTGTTTTGTTTGATTTCTTTGTTGAAAAGAATCCTAGAGAAGAAGAAAGTAAAATATATATATATATATATATATATATATATATATATATATATATATATATATATATATATATATATATATATATATATATATTAGATTTATTTCTAGTCAGTGATGAGCTGGAAACTAATTTCTTTTAGCTTCTGAATTTCACTGAAATTATTTCTTAAGTAGCGAAACACAAAGACTCTGATTCACGATATTGTTCGACACTCATGTCGTGTCTCATATAATTTAATTATTTGATATTTACTCAAGGTGAATGGCCTCCCTCTTTTTATTATCTTGTATTAGATGAATTGTGTTCTTCTTGAAATGAATTGTTTCTATGTTAAAAATAAATTGTTGTAAATGTATTTCACATTGTCGTTTCTGTGAATGTGTACGTGACGACCACGACGGGTCATGGAATTCAGAATGAAATAATAATCGCTGCTTCGGAGGCGAAAGCCACGACTGTTGTGAGAAAGTGTGGACAGACTGTATTGAAATCTCATCAGTACACAGGGACGCTGCAAATTTTAAAGCTAATTGATTTACTGGTTTGTCAGGTATATTTCAGACACACACCAGCAAGGAGGAGGGGCCAGGAGCTATGAATCGACCCCTGCAACCACAAATAGGTGAGTGCACACACAGTAAAAACAATAATAGACAACGTGAGCTTCATATTTACTCGTAACAACCATCAACTTTCCCAGAATGTGAAATTTTGCCAGATACACAACAGACATTCACCGTAATTCCTGGACCACTACATTACACAACCATCAGTACTATATTTTAAACTATTTAACCCAATATTCGAATACATTTGCGTCCAGATACGTGATTATCTGATGAAAACAACACATGCAAAAATACACTTATATTACTACTCCGCTTCGTTCTTGGTAGATCTTTATAGTGTCAGTGTCAGGCTCAAGTTAATGCAGGAATTAAACCAAATATTTTTGCATCTTTAATAGGCAAGTAGGGATCTCATAAATAGAATTAGTGTATTGATTTTACGTGTACTCACCTAGTTGTAGTTGCAGGGGTCGATTCACAGCCCTTGGCCCCTGGTGTGTGTGCGTGTTATGAAAAACCATCACTAACGTTTTTAGTAAAATCAAGCATTCATCCCTGCTTTAAAAGTTTTCATTGATAAATAATAATAATAATAATAATAATAATATTCTATTCTATTCTATATGATCTGCCGGTATGGATCCCGGCCCGGGTCTCTTCCAATTTGGCGACAATAATAATAATAATAATAATAATAATAATAATAATAATCTTCATATATAATTAAATAAGTAAGACTTACAGTCAGCGTAAAATAAGGAATGTATATGTAAATTCTTAATAAATGAAAATTATTTATTTTGCATTTTGTGTAATATATAAGAAATTTCGACCAATGTCTTCAGTTTTGACCAGGAACACAGGAGACTTGACTCAGGTGGGAGTGTTACTTTCTGCCGTAGTGACCATCACGGCGACGTTCACAGATGATGGCCTTTTCGTGGTGGCAGGCGACGTCGTGCCATCTAATGCCATCCTTGTAGAAGTCGTTGAGTACTGCCAGACAGTACTCCTTACCGTCCTCTCGGTTGTCAGGTTGTGGAATTCCCAGACTGAGAAAGTAAAGGTGTTTAGTCCTGTGCGCTCTCGCTTTTGCTATTAAAGAATTTATATAAAGAAAAAAAATACCAAACTGTTTCTGGGACACTTTAAAACTGTTGTAAATGGAAACTTTAAGAATTATCTTTACACTGAGTGAAAAAGAAAAAGTGTTTAATTCGCAGTAAATATGAACAGTGACAAAACTGTCTTGAACACTTTAAAACCGACTATCAAGTTGTAAATGGTAACTTTAAAAACCACCTTTATTTTTGTTACTGAATAATGGAGAGTGTTTTTAAATCGCAGTGAGTGAAATTTGCAAATCTTGATCTTAATCGAATTATTTTTTTGATTAATATAATGTCAGGAAAGTCCATAGACAAGACTCACCCTCCAGTGTGGGACCAGTTGATGCCGTAGAAGGGGTAACCAGAGGGCCAGGCGAATTCATAGCCATTACGGTAACCACCTGTCCAGATGTACTCCAACTTGTCTATGGGAAACAAGTATTAGATTACCCAACTTAGCTAAAATCAAAGAGGGTCCCTTGGCATATTACAGGACGAAGCAAGAAAGATACCTATGAATTATACAAGTGTCGGTACCTTATACAATTTATAAATGACTCTTGATCTGACCTCTTTTTCCTCTAATAAATATGGAACAACCCTTTCCTCACTTTCTTCCCCTTTCTTTGTACAAATGTACTCGAGTTAGTTTATTTATAAAGAACTCTCGTGTACATTTATTATGATCATTTAATTTATAATTAAAATGAGGAAAAATCCCAATTAAGGAGAATAGTTTTTGTAAAATATTGATCATTAAAGTGGCTTTGTATATAGATTGTGCTTTAAATTGTGAGATATTTCTGATTGTTAATAGGTTTAAACGTTTCTTGTTTACCATTCAAGCAGATAAACTATGGCAGAGAGCAGAGGAAAAAGTCAAGCCACATAATTCTTGAAGTTTTACTGACCTTTGTAGATGATATTGGAGATGATTTTGTCCTCAGCTGGAGACTCGATGCTGACGCCCTGCCATCCCTTGCCCAGACTGGAGCAGTAATAGTTAGCAGTATGCCAGTCGTACTTCTTACCACCGTCGTGACGCCACGAGAAGTGATAGTCGCTGTACTCCAGGCTCAGGTCCACCTGGAATATGGCAGAGTTTGAAGAAGTATTTCTGAGGAATATCGGACAGAGAGATTAGAGTTTCTGTCTCCACTATTCGCTGACTGAGTATCTAACCTCCACCACTCCTTGAGATAAATTACCTACACGGGTTTGCCGCTTCACATGAAATGTAATTATACAGTAGAATTTTTATTAATTATTGTTTACTGTATTCACTGCTATATATATATAGTAATAATAATTCAATTTACAATTTAAAAAATATGCTTTTTTTTAGTGTGGTATTTAAGTAGCGTGATATTTTTACGAGCTGGATCGGTAAGCCAATGGAAGACCTCGATCAAATGATCAAAATATTTTCTAATTTCTTCTAACAAAATACCATTACCAATTTTAATCTCCTTCTTGGAACAGGCTTTAAAATAATCCCTAAGAGGGTTTCTCGATTGGCAATACTCATGCATAGTTATTCACTTTTATTTCAAATTTTGGCTGATGGAACTTACCGCCCCGTAGCCTCCGCCGCCATGACCAATTCCACCTCCTCCGAATCCGCCACCAGCATATCCACCGTAATGCTGGGCCGCTGCCGCTGACACCAAGGTGAGTATCAACACAACTTTCATCTGCAACACAGACATTTACCTCTTTAATCATTCACGCGAGAGTGAAATGTATTAGCGAAATCACGATCAGCTTGTGGAATCGTCACACTTTTCGAAGCTTTCCTTTCCGCTGGTTGAGCATCCAACTCTCACGGTAAGATACATCTTTGACAGCATCCGGAGGTCTCATCCAGCAGTACACATCATTCACAGCATCTGCATGCTTCATTACAACATCTGGATATCACCATCATTTACTAGCAAATTCCCACAAATGTATTAATAATATTTGTATATTCCCGTCATTTCTAAAATGCAGTTAAACTCACCAGAAGACAAACACATACACAGTGTATATACACAGAAATGTGTATATGTTAGCGTATATGCACTGAAAGGTGTATATCTCTCGCTTTATGAGTATTTACACCGAGTGTTTACCTTAATATCTATTTTAGCGATCAAAGACTTTTAGGATGGTAGTGTACAGGTGAATTAAAATCTTAAAATCCACATTAGTCGATAAGTGTTATACATGACAGTGTAAGCTAAGCTCCCCAAAGATGACTGCTACGCCCAGCTGAAGAGTAGACTTTAATTCACCAGCACAAGACAGACACACCCAGTGTAATATAAAGGCTATCACTTAATGGGCAAACACCTACCGTGTCCAGAGAGGAAGTGTAGTCTCCGCCAGGCCTCTCGCTCTTATATATCTCGTGTCCATTGTGACTTCAGGGTCGACGAAAGCACCCCAGCCTCCCGTGACAAACATTTTCTTGGCACTTGAGGTTCAGCATCAAAACGATATTGCCTCAGCACAAAAAAGAGTGAGAATCTCTGAATAAAAAAAAATATGAAATCATTCATTTTACTTGAGTTTGGAAGATTTTTAATCTCTTAATGTTCATATGCAATGGATTTCTAAATTTCCCCTTTTACGGAAGTGAACTGACATCAGCCGAGGTTGGTACCAGGTAAAATTGATTTCATAAGGATCGTGTAAAAACTTCACAATAGAGTTGGTAAAACAATTAATCAATTTCAGTTGAATCATCTTAAGTTTCCGATACCCAGAAACCTTTGAGCTCACAAGGAAGTTCTGTAAAGAAGTTTCTACAGTTCATCAATAAAGGGCGAAACGAGCGGGCACGTTTCCTTATATATATTGTCTATTCACCCTTCAGTAAACTGGTACCTTGGTATCGTATTACAAATGGCTTACGATAACGACAGGTTGATGAGCAGGACATATATGTACAACACTTAGGAATCTTCCATTGCCTCCAGCAGTATCACCTCTTTACTTGGCATTAACGATACCTAAGTGTGGTACCTGGGTTGTAGTTGACTAGCAAGCGGCATCCTGGAGGACGGTACCATACTCTAGATATACCTGGGCACTGAACTGACGAGAGACAACAGCTTCAAGACTGTAAATTCAACCTGCTAAGAAAAATTGCCGAACAGAAGTACAAGTAAGAAAATCAAGAGTATCGTGGGTGTGGAACAATAGTTCCTCACGCTGCCAAATATGTCACGAATATTAGTGTGAAACAGCGTGAAAGACCATCATAATGTAACATTGCACAACTGTATGATTAACTAAATTATTCTTACCTTGAATGTGATGAAATGAATCATTCTTACTCTGGATTCGATGAATCGAATCATTCTTATATTATGATACAATGAATCTTATTTCGAGTGTGATGAAATGAATAATTCTCCTTTGATAGTGATGTAATTAATCATTCTTACCATGAGTGTAATCCGAGGAATCATTCTTACTGTGCACTAGAACCCGCACACAGGAGAATGAAACTTATGGCGATGTCGTCACAATGTCATTCTCCTTAGTGAGGTTATTTGTGTATTGTTCCAGTCACGGTACTGTGTATTGTTCCAGTCACGGTACTGTGTATTGTTCCAGTCACGGTATTGTGCCTTTTTTATTCTTTATTCTTACAGTGAATATGATGTATCGAAATATTTCTTCTTTGATTGTGAGGACCGGAATCACTGGTCAATAAAAAAAATTCGTTGCCAAAGATTGTTTAAGGTATTTAGGGTATTTTGGGGTTGCTGAATTTGATAATGACAGTAGGTGTTTCAAATTGTCTCTAGTGTGTGAGATATTCAATACCAACCCTCAATTAACAGGAAAGTTAGCCATAACTCGTGTATATGTAGTGACAATTTGTATATGAATATAGTTTTAATAAACATTAGAATTTTATTTTTAAATTATTTAATATTTAACGAAAGGAGTTGTATCAACAACGATCACCTGACAATATATTAACCTTCATTTTGTTATTTTTTTTTGCAGATAAACATGAGTTCTTCACGAAGAGTCTGCTTAAACAATCACAATGCATTTTGCTACATTTGTGGCTATTATTCTTTGCAAAAAAACAAAGAAAAAGCATCACAGATTTTGTAAAACAAGCTTATCTTGCTTATTTTGGAGTGACAACTATAGAACAAGACCAGTCTTGGGGTCCCCATATGGTTTGCAAAACCTGTGTAGAATGCTTAACACAGTGGAAAAATAGGCAAAGGAAAACTTTAAATTTCAGTATGCCTATGGTGCGGAGAGAGCCGAAGAACCACCACTACGATTATTATTTCTGTATGGTGAATGTGAAAGGTTGCAAGTGATACGATAATGTCAATTGGGAATATTGTGATCTGGAGTCAGCAAGGAGACCTGTGCCACACAGCGAAGACGTTGCCTTACCAGTATTTACAATGCCTGACCTTCCGTTGTCAGATGTTGATGTAACACAGGTGATAGCAGTGGAAGTGAATATGAAGTAAACATTTCAACACCCCAGCAGTTCTCTCAAGAAGAACTCAGTGATCTGATAAGTGACATCAGTCTGTCAAAGCAGCATCTGAACTTTTAGCATCCATACTACAACAAGATGTTAAAATAACAGCTTATCGGAAAACAGGTTAAACTTCTTCCTTACTTCAGACAAGATGAAGAACTTGTAAATTGCAATAACATCCCTGGACTTTTTCTTCGAATGGGACTTGAATATCGACCAGGAGATTGACGGCTGTTTATAGACAGCTCCATCTGAAGCTTCAAATGTGTCTTAATGCACAATGGTAACCAATAAGCATCTCTTGCAATTGCTCACTCAACAAAACTGTGCTGATGACCAACATAGAAGAAAATCGTACAAACTACGTTTACATATGCAGTAATTAGTGGTATCTGAATTATCTTACTATGTCAGCTGTTTTCATATATTCATAATTTGATTTTTACATGATGTAAAAAATAATATCAATGCGATTTGTAAGTCAGTCTCGCCTGATCAATATATTTTTCATATATTTTGTGTTTCTCAATGGGATACAAAATCTATCAAGCAAAACCGATGACATATTCGGAATCAGCACCACAAACTTACCCTAAAATCCGTGTAATATAAAATATATATATATATATATATATATATATATATATATATATATATATATATATATATATATATATATATATATATATATATATATATATATATATATATATATATGTCGTGCCGATTAGGTAAAACTGGTCAATTAGCAAGAACTCATTTAAAATTAAGTCCTTTCTAAAATTTTCTTTTATACGTTTAAAGGTATATTTTTTTCATTTATGTTAATGTAAAAATTTTTAATTTTGTACCAAGAGAAACTTTGAAAACCTACCTAACCTTATTACAACAAGCGCAATTTAATTTAGCCTAACACAACTAAATATATTTTAATACGTTAACATTAATTTAATAATAAGAAACACAATGAAATATATTTTTTCGTTATGTTCAGAATGATTTGCGAAATTATTGCTACAATAATTTTCACTTGTCTTATATGGTCAAAGTGACGTTGCTATTTAGCCAAAATCCTAAGTTTTACCTAATCATAATATATATATATATATATATATATATATATATATATATATATATATATATATATATATATATATATCATAATCATTATGAACTTCAAGCATTTTTCATCTGTGGCTTTGAGTTGCAAGCCACTGGAACTTGCAAGTGCAGGTCCGGACCCGCGTGAAGACTGGGGGATTCATTCAACAGATAGAATGGTGGAGGCTTGATCCTCCGTCAGCTGATCGCGTCTCTGCATCTCTCCGTGAGGCTGAGCTACTGCAGTTCTTCTGACTACAAAGCGGTGATACAAGGCACCTTACAAGGGAGGTATCGTAATGCTACAAGGTCTCTTGATGCAAGGAACTTGACCTAATCTCCCCTTCCTTCACTTCCCCATGAATGAAATATAGTAATATATATATATATATATATATATATATATATATATATATATATATATATATATATATATATATATATATATATATATATATATATATATATACATGTATGTATGTATATATATACAAACATACATGTATATTTTTGAATATTAGTCACAATAATTGCAGATAATATTTACGTGTCGACAATGATATGTAGCTATCAGGGTTATAATAAATATTTAATATCCGGTGCTTTGTCATAATGAGTCAAGTGTAATGTCTGTGGCCTTCACGCTGGCTTGATAATTATATATTATAATTAAAATAAATTGGTGTTCTTGAGCCGAGTAATAATCCATATCATTCTTTTTCAGCATAAAATGTAAGAAAGTCAGAGGGGAAAAAATGGTGGTATCAATGACTACTGTTATTTTAACGTGTGTGTGTGTGTGTGTGTGTGTGTGTGTGTGTGTGTGTGTGGTGAAGGCTCAATCCTCCGTCCGTGTTAGGTCAGTCTGAAATAATCAGCTTGGAGCCAAACAATGAAGAACAGTTCCAGTTCCTTGACTCAAGAACCATTCATCATTACTACTACTACTACTACTGCTGCTAACACACTACTAGTTCTACTACTCTGCTGCTACTACTACTACTAGTATTATACTACTACTGCTGCTGTCTGCTACTGCTGTACTACTAACTGCCTGCTACTACTACTACTGTATTACTACTAGCTGCTCTGCTGCTGCTGCTGCTACTACTACTACTACTACTACTACTACTACTACTTCTACTACTACTAAGAATAACAAACTTTTTCAAATTATTTGTTTTCATATTTATAGAAGCATTACACAGATGTATAGAAGTGTTAAAGAGGTTTATAGAAATGTTTCCAGATATATACAACAGAACTTATACAACAGTAGTTCAAACAATAACAGTGTTCTTTTCTTCGTAGATAGATTTAGGACCTCGTCTAAGAAACAAAGGATCAAAGAAGGAGGTATTAGGCACATTAGTAACGTTGGATGGTTGATAAGAAAGTCGAGTCGTGTGACGTTTCCACTGGGGGGTCTTTATTTTAGGCCCTTTTTTCTGGTTAAGCGACTAGCCACTCATAATCAAGGCTATGGGATTGTCCATCTCATAATCAAAGCTATGCTACTGACCACCTTTAATTGAGACTAATAGACTCACCACTTATAATCAAGGCTAAGGGACTGACCACTCATAATCAACGCTATGGGACTGACCACCTTCAGTCGAGGCTAAGGGACTAACCACTGTCAATAAGGCAAAGGGCCTGAACTACCAAGGCTGACATAATCACCTAAAAATTATCTTTCCACTTCTTCCACTGTCTCCTGTATCAAAATAACTTCTGTATTAGAATCAAGATATCTGCTGCACAAGCTAAAAGTTTCTGCAATAAAGATACCTAAGTCTTGCACATGTGTCTTATTCACCCTTCCCCAGGATGCATACGTACTAGTCGTAGGTACCTATTTACTATGCATCTACATGTAGAGTGAGGTAACAGGGGCAGCAGGTATTAGCAGACTTGCACGTAGGTCACTCACAGCAAAGAGACTAAATATAATGTCGGTTAGGTGAAATTTTTTATCATCCTACTTTTCAATGTTTATTGGATATTATTTTCATTTCCTTCTTGCATTCTAATCCGTTCATCACTGAATAAACAAAATATATTACGCTTCGTAGGACTGACATCATTTGTCTATTGTTTTATTACTATTGTTGGGCGAAGAATAAGTCACAACATAGTGGCTGGAACAATTCACATCTAGTCTACAATTTAGAGAGGAAAACCTTAAAATATGTTTCTGTCCATCTGGGATCATTATCACGTCCAATATACATATATATATATATATATATATATATATATATATATATATATATATATATATATATATATATATATATATATATATATATATATATATATATAAAACAATCCACATGGGGAGTTGAATGATAGCTCTAGGCTTTCGTGTTGCAATCAACACGTCATTAGGAAGCTTGCAATGTTGCAGAAATAAATAGGAGGTCCCAACAGATTCGCTCTGGGATCTGCTGGGACATCCTACTCATTTCTGCAACATCGCAAGTTCCTAATAATGTGTTGATTACAACATATAAGGTCTAGAGCTATCATTAAACTCCCCGTGGGCGTTTTCCATCTTGTATAGCTCGTTCTGATATTTTCATATACTATATATATATATATATAAAATATATATAATACATAATATATATATATATATATATATATATATATATATATATATATATATATATATATATATTTTTTTTTTTTTGTATATATATATATATAGGTTGATGGACTGATTACCTCACATCTTCGACTTAAATGGACTGATAAAGCCCTTGGTTGCCTCTACATTAAAGATACGTAAGTGTTGCATAAGAGTCTCATTCATCAAAGTGCTGGTTTTTCTAAATCATGCAAAAGTAGAGAGTGAAATATCCTGTAGTATCGCTTTGTGTAGAGCTTTAGAGACACGTATGACTTGATAAAGAACTAAGAGAGCGATTCGGTCTGTTAGTTCGTGTCTTTTCCTTAATATTGTCAGCAGTGCGACATTTGGATACAGAGACTAAAAATTTCCTTTCATCCTGTCTCGGTACACTGCCTTTGTGGGTTCGAAAAATTTACACCTATTGCTACTAGGTCCTGGTTTGTTGGGTAATTGGGTTTAATGTTTACCGACTACACGAGGGTCATTAAGGCTTCTTCTCACCTGTATACCACCATTAAAGAATACTGTAATCTTTAATATAGGGATTTAAGTAAACTCTCAGTGAATAAACACTAAGAGACATACACTTATCGGTATATACTCTGCTTCTAGGTCTTGTTCTTAATTTATTCAAAATAGATCTACGATATACGTACAATAAAGTACGTAATATTTTATGTTTTGATTTCTAATGCTTTGCGCTTATCAAAATTGTTATTTAAGTGAGATTTATAATTTACTAATTTCTCTAAGAAGCCTTTGCGTTATTTGCAATTTTTATTGTATAACATAACCCTTTATCAACGTGCTGGAGCTCTGTAGGAAAGTGCATTTTCTGATTCAATTAAAAGGCTTCCAGGTGTCCATACACAAGTTAATTGAGCCCGTCTACTGGCATGACAGGTCATTTCATATCCCTCTGGAGTTCAAAGGAATTTGACTAACATGAGCAGAGGTACCGGATACGGAAGCAATCGTTCCTCCGCTCCATCTCCGTCACCTTACCTGACGTTACAACACAATGACGCCAACGAAATCGAGCACCAATCACCTCTCTGTAGGCACTCTCATACCTGCATGTTGTTGCAGCAGTTTCGTGATCTGTCAGCGTGTTACTGGCGATTTTGTAACATAAACACACACACAATCACACACACACACATACGGCTTAGTGTCTAATCGACATGTGCCTAGCACAAAATGGTAACTAACTAACACATTCTGCAGAGCGAAGTAGTGGAGGCAGGATCCATATATAGCTCTTGGAGCAGGGAGAGAGTGCAGTTAGTAGCGGCTAGCAAAGTGGCGGGGCCAGGAGCTGCGATTCGACCCCTTCAACCACAAATAGGTGAGTACACATAAATACACATACACACAGGTGAGTACACACACACACACACACGGGGCCAATAGTTGTGAATTGACCCCTTGACCCCTGCACAAACACCAGTGTTACACACAAACACCAGTGTTACACACAAACACCAGTGTAACACACAAACACCAGTATAACACACAAACACCAGTGTAACACACAAACACCAGTGTAACACACAAACACCAGTGTAACACACAAACACCAGTGTAACACACAAACACCAGTATAACAAACACCAGTGTAACAAACACCAGTGTAACACACAAACACCAGTATAACAAACACCAGTGTAACACACAAACACCAGTGTTACACACAAACACCAGTGTAACAAACACCAGTGTAACACACAAACACCAGTGTTACACACAAACACCAGTGTAACACACAAACACCAGTATAACAAACACCAGTGTAACACACAAACACCAGTGTAACACACAAACACCAGTATAACAAACACCAGTGTAACACACAAACACCAGTGTTACACACAAACACCAGTGTAACAAACACCAGTGTAACACACAAACACCAGTGTTACACACAAACACCAGTGTTATACACAAACACCAGTATAACAAACACCAGTGTAACACACAAACACCAGTGTTACACACAAACACCAGTGTAACACACAAACACCAGTGTAACACACAAACACCAGTGTAACACACAAACACCAGTGTAACACACAAACACCAGTATAACAAACACCAGTGTAACAAACACCAGTGTAACACACAAACACCAGTATAACAAACACCAGTGTAACACAAACACCAGAGTAACACAAACAGTGTTACAAACACCAGTGTAACACACAAACACCAGTGTAACAAACACCTGTGTAACACAAACACAGTGTTACAGCAACTTCCTAAAGAAGCACAAATATCAAAAAAAGAATTATAAAAGAAATTGCACTGAATTTCTGCTGTGTTCTATTTAAGTTCAGCCACTGTATTTTTTTTCCTTGATGGTGGATAATAATAGATAAAGCGTGGGTTGTTCAAGGAACGGAGGAGGCTCGATCCTCTGTTACTTAATCGCGACCCTGTCGTGTTTCGTTAGTCATGCTGTCGATAATTACCTCTTGGCAACCTTAAAACAGGCTAAGTGATTAGGGGCTGGACTGTGATTTGCAAACGGAGGGTCGAGCCTCCCCCACTTGTTGGAGCGACACTGACATGGTCATTGTCATGCTGTTACGTCATGATCGCACTTGCCGAAGGCTTTCGCAAAGTCTGTGTATACTATATATGCATTTCGTGTGTCCTCCAGTGCATCCAAGACCATGTCATAGTGGTCCAGCAGTTGAGAGAGACAGGAGCGACCATCCAAGACCATGTCATAGTGGTCCAGCAGTTGTGAGAGACAGGAGCGACCATCCAAGACCATGTCCTAGTTGTCCAGTAGTTATGAGAGGCAGGAACGACCATTCAAGACCATATCCTAGTTGTCCAGTAGTTGTGAGAGGCAGGAACGACCATCCAAGACCATGTCATAGTGGTCCAGTAGTTGTAAGAGGCAGGAGCGACCATCCAAGACCATGTCATAATGGTCCAGTAGTTGTGAGAGGCAGGATTGACCATCGAAGACCATGTCATAATGGTCCAGTAGCTATGAGAGGCAGGAGCGACCATCCAAGACCATGTCATAATGGTCCAGTAGATGTGAGATGCAGGAACGACCATCCAAGACCATGTTATAATGGTCCAGTAGTTGTGAGAGGCAGGAACAACCATCAAAGACCATGTTATAATGGTCCAATAGTTGTGAGTGGAAGAAACAACCATCCAAGACCATGTTCTAGTTGTCCAGTAGTTGTGAGAGGCAGGAGCGACCAACCTAGGCCATGCCCTAGTGGTCCAGTAGTTGTGAGAGGCAGGAACGACCATCCAAGACCATGTTATAATGGTCCAGTAGTTGTGAGAGGCAGGAACGGCCATCTAAGACCATGTCGTAATGGTCCAGTAGTTGTGAGAGGCAAGGACGACCATCCAAGACCCTGTCATAATGGTCCAGTACTTGTGAGAGGCAGGGACGACCATCCAAGACCATGTCCTAGTTGTCTAGTAGTTGTGAAAGGCAGGAGCAGATTTTTATATATTCTTGTTTTCAGTAGATTTTTATTCATTCTTGTTTTCAGCAGATTTTTATAAATTCTTGTTTTCAGCAGATTTTTATAAATTCTTGTTTTCAGCTGATTTTATCACGAGATATGTACACCAAGAATATAATTTAATCCCCATTTTACGGATTAAAATAATCCTGACGTTTAGTGAAAAAATTACATGCTGCCTTAATGAACCTCGTGTAGTCGGTAAGATTTAAACCCTTCTTTCCCCTCCTTAATGAACCGATAATCAAGTTTCAAGTTTTTTTCTTTTCGTTGAAACATTAAGTTCACGTTGAACTTCCGGTACGTGAAACTATTTTCACTGGAGGATTAATACTTTGTGCCTGACCTTGTTGATGCTCTGACGACGAGGTATATAAGATGGAGACAGCTGACAGTAGGTACACTCCCCAGCAGGACACGGTAGGTGTTGAGGAACTCAGTGATGGACCTACATGTTTGGGGCCCTGAAGCTTGAACTGTAATGGGGGCCCCTTCGCAACCCCTTCTCATACAGTAGACCAATTTTTTTTAAAGAATGTGGACTGAAGTTGCTTCTGGGGACCCTCATGGATTTGGGGCCCTAAAGCTTTAGCTTCATTAGTTTAGTAGTAGATACGCCCCTGAAGCTCCTAGTGAGTGTTACGTAAGGGCGTTCTTGTACCGCAGCTGACCCACAGTGTTTTCATCGTGCGGCAGTATATTAATAGCTGCGCCAGTGTTCTGCTGAAGGAACCTATCAACATCAATATGTGGACCTGCCAAGCATGGGCCAGTAGGCCTGCTGCAGTGCTCTTTCTTTCTTATGTTCTATGTGCAGAAAAATGAAAACCGTGGCAATGGTCAAGGTTTATTTTATATTTCAGTTTGCGTAAATCCCAAATGAATGAAAAAAAAAAACACTCAGTTGAAAGCATAAGTAAATTTTAACCTCAGAGGATGAGTTATTCATTTAACAATATATAGAATATTATTATCAAGGTAGGAGACCGCAGAATAACTGTCAGTATCTATGTTGCAGATGAAGGCAGTGTTGATTCTCACCGTGGCTGCTGCAGCAGCAGCTCAGTACTACGGCACCTACGGACATAGTGGATATGGTGCTGGTCTACTTGGCAGTAAACACGTAGGCGGTGGTCACATTGGAGGTACCGGTCTTGGTGTTGGCGGCGGTCTGGTCGGTGGGTACGGAAAGGTTAGTAAAAAAAACTAAAACATCAAATTTTTAAAGATACAGATGCTGAATTCTTGAAAATGAGTAAAATTAATAATTTTGTATATTTAGAAGAATATCAAAGTTAATCGAATGAGTAATGTTTACAGGTGGATCTGAGTGTTGGTGAGAGCGACTATCACTTCTCCTGGCGTCACGACGGTGGCAAGAAGTACGACTGGCATACTGCTAACTATTACTGCTCCAGTCTGGGCAAGGGATGGCAGGGCGTCAGCATCGAGACTCCAGAAGAGGACAAAATCATCTCTGGCATCATCTACAAAGGTCAGTAAAACAAAAACAAAAATTCTGAGTTCACTTTACTTATATTGTTAAAAAAAAATCCGCCTGAGAAAGTTGATAAAAAATCATTATTCATAATAATAATAATAATAATAATAATAATAATAATAATAATAATAATAATAATAATAATAATAATAATAACGAAAATACCGTTATTCACACTTTTGTTATTAATCATAAATTTTTTTATCGAGAAAGGGAATGCTGTTTATCAATTTCTTCTCTGATAATGATTAATACTTGCTTGGCAGCATACTCTTATTTGATGAATAAGATACATGTGCAATAAAGATTTCCAGATGTTGCATATATATCTTGTATGTAGATGAATGGTTCAGAGAACCGACAAGTTGATAAATTAGACCAATATGCAACACTTGGGTATCTTTGATACCCAAGTGTTGCACTTGGGTCTAATTTATCATAAACTTGTCTTTATTATTTCCTGTAATGATTATTATATTCGTTTGCCTGCACAGACAACCTGAAGTACATCTGGACTGGTGGTTACCGTAATGGCTACGAATTTGCCTGGCCTTCTGGCTATCCCTTTTACGGAATTAACTGGTCTTACACCGGCAGGTGAGTTGTGCACTCATCCACTTCTCCCTTGTATACTTTAAGCTGAAGTAATTGGTATTTCTGCACCGGATAACTACTTAATGGGCTGTTTTGTGTATGGCTGGCAGCCCTGGGAGGTGTGTGAGGCAAGGTAAGGTAATAATATTCGTATGATTTTGGCTTTATAACCACTGTTTCTTTGTTGATCTGGAGTAATTAACCCTGAAGTGAAGACCATGAGGAATATTTGCTTTAATTTAAAATATTTGTGCGTTGTTCTTTATCTATTTTTTTGATTAATTTAAGGAAAACAAAATATTTGTATAAGGTTCTGTAATCAAGTTTCAGTATTAAATTCCTATGATCAACAGAAGCGGTATTGTTACATACTTTAAGCGTTTTGATGGTCCAGTATGTGTTGTTTGCGTGATGACAAAAGTAAAGTCTACAACTGTTCCTGAGTGTGGGTAGGTAATGGGGAAAATAGACTGCATTTGTATCCATCATGTCTGCTGCGCTGAGAAAGACACTGATAATTTGTCTTTCTGTCTCAGTGAGGGATTACCTCAACCAGACAACGCTGAGGAAGGGAAGGAGTTCTGTCTGGCAGTGCTTAACAGCTTCTACAACGACGGCATCAAATGGCACGACGTCGCTTGCTACCACCCAAAGGCCATCATCTGTGAGCGTCGCGCTTACAAGCTCCATGGCTGAGCTCCCTCCCACCTCACGTGGGCTCATATTGCTGATTCTTTGAGATAAAGTGTAAACTTGATACTCTTGGATGTTGATCATATATATTTTCTATTTAAAAATCTAATAAATTTATCAACCCTTTATATAATTATTATATTGTCCTAAGGATGGAGAACACTCAAATATTATATATCTTTTGTATTTGTGAGTAATGTGAGGCATTAGGGACAATGACTAACATAATCATCAACAGGGTGGACTTAATTAATGCCTGAACATCTCCCTGTACGTAATATCATAATAAATTGGCCCATAGTCCCCTTCACTATATAAAAATTCACATTTCAATTTACTGTGACGTAAATTGTTAATGTTTCTTGTAAGTGTAATTTTCAATTATGTTGGCAATCACGACTGATACAACATCCCGTTATTTCTGATTTGTCTGCTATTTATGTGCTACAAAGTTTTCGTTTTTTCCCTTCGTGAATCGCAAAGTTTTGGTGCAGGCTGAGAGACAGATCTCCTTATAATTATTACTTCCACTGTCTCCAGTGTTATATTCGTCTGTAAGCGACTGAAGAAGACTACTTAGCATGCAAAATGCCTCTTCACTTTATAATGGGATTCCTATTTATGATGAAGTAGACATTTGTGCAACACTTGGGTATCTATATTGTGGAAAATTTCGTCAACCAGTGGCTTCCTCAGTCCAATACAGAAAATGGTTGAAGATCAGGAGTTTGAGGTAATCAGTCCTTCAGCCTGGAGTCGATGTGATCAGTCCAACAATCTTGATAAGAGTACAGCATATGCGCGAAGGAGCTTATATACTGTAGACAAGTGAGGTGAAGCAGTCGTAGGTGGTGTCACCTTGGACACATCCAAAGAGAAAACACTAAGACATAATTACTAGAAAACGTTTCGGTCCTGGAACCTTGATCTAATAAATATGTCTTAGTGTTTGTTCAGTGACTTTTAACATCAAAACAAATTGCCTCCCATTCCCCCAGCACTGCACGACTCATACGTTATTGGCACTTCACAATAATAATAATAATAATAATAATAATAATAATAATAATAATAATAATAATAATAATAATAATAATAACAATAATAATAATAAGATAATAATAATAATAATAATAATAATAATAATAATAATAATAATAATAATAATAATAATAATAATAATAATAAAATTTAATAATAATTTTATTATTAAAAATAATAATACTAGAGATAATAATAATCATATTATCGTTGTTGTTCTTGTTTTTGCTTGTAGTTGTGCCATCTGTTGTGCTCCAGATGACATTAGCTGATCCTTGGATACATAGTAAAGTAATCCCAGGGAATTCCCCCCCTCCTTCTTCCCTTAACGGTGGAGGAGGAGCCCAGAACAGAGGCTGTTCCACTCTGTCCTTCGAAGGTTCAACTACTCAGGGCCAGGTCTTACTTTACACCTTCGCAGTAACTATTAATATATTTTTTCTCCACTCCCCGTTATTTACCCCTGAGTAACTTAAGGCAGAATCGGTCTCATGTTCTGCGGGAGTTGCCAGTAATAGTGGAAGAATAGAAATTTGTATGAAACTTTAAGCTGCCATACCCTGACTCGAAATGAGGCGTATCTCAGCAATGATAGTTACTGCCAACCCATGGAATCCATGACTTTTATTTTTAGCAAATCTGGATGAATCAGCAGTAGTGCTACTACTATTCTATATGACAGTTACATTGTGGGAACAAAAGCTAACTGTGTTCCCCCCTGTCATATTTCGCCACGCAGTATGGGTCGCATACATAGCGTTAAAATCTAACAGTCATCAGCGGTAAGCGAGTGGATGCCACTGTCGAGTCCCGGAGTAGGTCAACGGCACTAGTATCCAGAACTTCAGGTGAGTAAGACTCGTGTCACGTGGTATTTACTCATGGCGAGAAGTTAACCCATCCTCCTTGATGTCGAGTTGCACGAACCAGGAAATTGTTTTTTTCCCCTTATATGTTGGATGGGTTCTCGATGACCCTGAAGATACAATGTTGACCAGATATAAGGCAGCTGGGCCTTGCAGTGGGCACACTCCCGAGCAAGACACAAGAGGAGGTAAGTTCTCCTTAGTGTTGTGTCGGTGATCTAAGTAGTGTGACCCTCTTCGCATAATGGGCGAACAGCAGTGTACAGAAAGCTGAGAAAATATATAAATCACAATATCGTGTCTGGAACTACAAATAATCCACACTTTGTAGGGAAACTTTTGATAACGTTTTCTTTCCTCTTTGCTCGTTTTGAAGTCACATCTAAGCGGAAACGTCGTCTAAATTCTCATCTCCAAAGTTTGGATTATTTGTCAAAAGTTGAGATCCATTGGACTAGTCACATTGGCCTGTTTCTTATCGAAGTTTGTGCTTCGAAATGTGTTGATATATGTAGATAACATGTAGGCCAGTAAACACAATTTCGATTAATAACTAAAAATATCTGTGTTGCAGATGAAGGCAGCGTTGATACTCACCGTAGCTGCTGTGGCAAGCGCTCAGTACTATAGTCCCTATAGCAGAATTGGAAGTATCGGTCTTGTCGGAGGCAGAGGTTTAATTGGAAGCGGAGGTCTTGTTGGAGGCGGTGGTCTAGTTGGAGGCGGTGGTCTTGTTGGAGGCGGTGGTCTTGTTGGAGGAGGTGGTCATGGTCTTATCGGTGGACTCGGCAGTGTTGTGGGTGTTAGGCACTCCGGCCTGTACGGACTGGTAAGTGATTTAAAATGAGCATAAAACTAGCTTATTTTGTCTATCTTGATTTTAACGATTGTAGGAACAGTGCATGTATACACTCTCTGTTGATATCCTCTGAATATGAAGTTTAAAGGACCTTCCCTACAGAGGAACGTGTGTATACTGTAAAGGATTTTAACTCAGCGGATCGTTATGTATATCAAAGTATTACCCCAATACATCACCAGAGAATCTTAAGAAAAATGTTTTAAAACGTCAAAGTACATATTTCTTTGAATGGTTAACAAAGGATTTCCAATAGCCATAACAAATTTAATTTGTAGGCCTCGGTCAGATGATCAAAAGCTCCAGATGTGGGTCATCATCTGACTAAAACCCGCGTCAGGAAACACTTGTCCTGTTTCCTGACGAACCTTATCTAACCTGTAGAATCTTTCATTAAGTACAAATCTATAGTTAATAATACATAATATTATTTTTAAGCATGAATGTTATCATTCAATTAATCATTAGCCAGCGAACAATTATTCATTTTCAAATTATTGGAACCAAAATCTCATGCATTTATAATTTGACAGGTTGACTTGAGTACAGGTGGCAGCGACTACCACTTCTCGTGGCGTCACGATGGCGGCAGGAAATATGATTGGCATACAGCTAACAGATATTGTGCCAAGGTGGGCAGCGGATGGCAAGGCGTCAGCATTGAAACTCTACAGGAGGACAAAATCATCTCCGAAATAATTTACAAAGGTCGGACGTCAGCATTATTTTTTTTGTTGGCTTAGGATGCCCTAATATACACGTATATCATCAGAAAGATGTTAATAAGAGTGTTAGTTTTCTATTATTATTTATGTTAATATTATTATTATTATTATTATTATTATTATTATTATTATCATTACTACTACTACTACTACCACTATTATTACTACTACTACTACTGATAATAATAATAATATTAATAATAATATTATTATTATTATAATAATAATAATAATAATAATAATAATAATAATAATAATAATAATAATAATAATAATAATAATAATAATAATAATAATAATAATAATAATAATAATAATAATACTATTATTATTATTATTATTATTATTATTATTATTATTATTCTGTAGGTCATCGAGCACAACAAGTCGTGGAGGCTCGATCCTCCTGCTAATCGAGCTCCCTGCAATTTGCTGACTGAAAAATCTTAGTATGAATATTGGTATACTAGAACATGCATGTCTTTGTGTCAACTTCAATTCGCGAGGAACAATTATGAGAGATACTCTACTAAGGGCTCCTTCAAGGGGGTTCCTTGATGCTGGAGAATGGTTCTTGATGCATAGAACTGAAAATTCTCCTCCCCTGCCTTGTATCAAGCTTGATTATCTACAATTTCCCATGTATTGTTTGATCCCGATGGCTTTAGCATGATCTGATGTTTCTAGCATGATCTGATGTCTCATCTAGCATGATCTGATGTCTCTCTCTCTTCACAGAGCGGGTGAGGTACATCTGGACTGGAGGTTACCGAAGCGGTTATTCATTCGCCTGGCCCTCTGGTTTTCCATTTTATGGTCTCAACTGGTCCCACACAGGCAGGTGAGTCCTGACCTCTGAGCATCATGCCCATTGGGCATCTTTTCTTCACCATTATGCTTTTATGTTGTAGTTACAACAGTTTCGATTTTATTCAAAATTTACTTCATAATTATCTCAAGAAAGAGATCATTTAGAAAGTACCTGATACTCATTCTAATTTCCCTGCGTCTTGCGCTGAGTGTACGGCTACGCCTCACAGATTTGTCTCTCTCTTGTCAGTCAAGGACTACCCCAGCCAGACAACGCTGAGAACGGGCAGGAATTCTGTCTGGCAGTACTAAACAACTTCTACAACGATGGTATAAGATGGCATGACGTCACTTGTCCCCACGAAAAACCTATCATCTGTGAACGACGTCGCTTCTATTATTACGGCTGAAGAGAGACACCTGCACTGAGAAAGACACTATGGTTGCAGTGAAGTCTTTGTTACGAGGTTTGGTCCTGCATGAGACGTCGTAATGAAGTCGGCTAACACCATTGTTTATACACACACCAGCAATCATTCTTCCTGACCAGCCTTCTACTCCCTGATATATAACCTTAAATGATCATCTTCTTTTACGTAACTCTCTATACCTTTTTGATATCGATGACACTTCCTCTTTAAAAATCTAATAAACATATTATTCAACTCCCCTGTGTTTATATTGCATCTTTTATCTCTCGTTCGCGATATATATATATATATATATATATATATATATATATATATATATATATATATATATATATATATATATAGATATATATGTTCAGCTTTGCATCTCCTCCCCTGCATGCATCGACCGACGATACAGGGATGGAGATGGAAAGCTGAAAGCCACCTGCCTGAATGCTGGCTGCCTTGGACCAAAACGTCTATCGTTAGCTGGGCGCCAAGGTATTAGGACCAGTGTGGTACGGTGGTAGATCACTGCGTACCTTGTTCCAAGGTTCGTAGGTTCGAATCTCCCTCTACCTGAAATTAGTGTTTTGTGGATATTTCACCTGTTCTCCGAATTCTAAACAATATATATATATATATATATATATATATATCACTGACAATGAAGTGTGGTTACATATAGCTGCAAGTCACTGTTCTTTTCCCTCGTCCTTGTTCGTGCTATTTTCTATTAATGTCAAGCTCTTTGTCCTCATCTCATGAAGATAGTTTTTATATAAACAAGTTTATATTAATTCTATCAAGTTACCTCTGTCACTCTCTTGGTCAAGGATATACATTAATGCAATTTTTATCTTAAACGACTTTGAAAAAATTCTTAGGTTTTGCATTACTTTGTAAATGAATCAGATGAAAGTAATATATTTTTTAGGGTTACAGTTAGATGAGCAAAGTTACGTACAGAGTGCATCTCGCTATTAGCGGACGGTGTATCGAGCATTCACCTCTCATGCTGAATGGCCAACTTGATTTTTACGACATTAAATAAGTAAATTTTAAAGACGAATAAATAATATTTCAAGTTTTTAACTAGAAGTAAATCATAAATAAATTTATAGTCAATAAGCTCAGTCATATATTAAACGAGAGTACAATGAAAACAGAGCCAGAACAAAAGGAGAATGCACTGCTCTACTCTTGCAAAATATTATTGCTCAGATATGCTACAGTTAGAGTCAGGTTCTGACACCATTAAATGAATACACAGCTTAATCCTTACAGCTATCGCTGTTCATTTGCTACATATTAAGAGTCCAACGGCTCATGTAGAACATAAGACTGATCCAGACAAAGGAGTAAGTTACTCAGAAGTAAATAACGGGAAGTGGAGAAAATATTAATAGCTATTTTCAACATATAAAGAAAACACTTGCATGAGTTGTCGACTGTTTGAAGGACAGAGGGGCATATGGCCTCGACTGGTTGGTTACTGGGGTTTAATCATTAATCGAATAAACGAATGGTTATTAAGGCTATTTAACCTATTCGCCACCAGTCAAGAAAACTTTAATCCCTGAAATAAAAATTAATGTAAATTCTCAGCACATATACACACTGAAACATATAAACCTCTCGGTTTACATATGTTGGTTTTAATTAATTCATCTCTTGACTATAAAGTCTTACAGAGGGAGAGGGTATACCTCGATGATTGTAAATTATTTATATCTAGGTAGTCCTCTGGACCAAAGTTGACTACCTCACATTCCTCAGACACAACACAGATAACCCGAACATAGGAGAGAGAAACTTAGAACGACGTTTCGGTCCGACTTGGACCGACTTAGACGGTATTGTGTCTTTTTGTTCTCAGACACTATTTGACTCTTTGCATTTAACACTTATCTGTTAAGATAGTAATAACAATAATATCAATAATGATAACTTGACCATGTGAATACAGCTGAGTTACTCTTTCTATTACCATGACAGCTGGTATAATATTTCTATAACCATG
This sequence comes from Cherax destructor, assembly GCA_009830355.1. Classification (NCBI taxonomy): domain Eukaryota; kingdom Metazoa; phylum Arthropoda; class Malacostraca; order Decapoda; family Parastacidae; genus Cherax; species Cherax destructor. The sequence goes on along the minus strand of WNWK01000088.1, from coordinate 157,845 downwards.
ACAGCTGGCACAATATTTCTATTACCATGACAGCTGGCACAGAGCACTGGTAAAATATTCATATGTTCTTCTGGAACTCCGTAATATTCTACTCTTTAACGTATCACGCAAACCAAAATTACAAAGAAAAATATTAGAAAAGATTTCGGTCAAAAGCAAAGTGTCTGTTGAAATGTGAGACTTAGCAGGATTATCTATGCAATAGTAACGAGAAGGAAGCATTTGAGACTTGGAGATCAGTCGTATTCTCCTGTTCTACGCATACGTACTTTTCGTGGGAGAAATCCAAGGATAATATTTGTAAAAATTAAAAAAAAATGTTGCAGTTTTGTTTTCACACTCCACCATGTGTCAAGAGTCAAGCTAAAAGCATATGATTCATTCAACACAAAATGGAGATATATTTTATTGTTGGAATTTCACATCAGCAGCAAGGTTTACAGCGAATGCTGAGAAAATTCGTCATCAAGGACTTTATAAAAATGTAAAGCTTACGAAATATATGTAAGTGGATATCACGTCAGCCATGTTCACTAACGTCCCTATAAATCTGTTCAAGGAAACTAACCATAACCATTACCAGTTTTGAGAAATCACGTCAGATAAATGTATTTCACGCTGACTGTAGCAGTGAGGTGTCCTTTACTATGTTTCTTTATAACGGAGTGTTTAGTGAAAGAGTAAGGCGCGTTGTACTAACAGCTGGGGAATACCCGTAGACTACATGTTCATGGTTCTGTGGTTCTCTCCTCCGCGGTTCTCTCTCAGACCACAAATCCTGGTTAACGACCTGTTCAGTTACTCAGGTCTCCTAACAGCCCACAATTCTAGCAAAGACAATAAGACTTCATACTATAAATAACTTTACCTATTCATAACACCAGTAGTTCAACTCCTTCATTCTCTATATTCGAAATATTTAAGAAAATCATAGTCTTTTTATTTACCTAATATTTAGGCCAAAATAAAATATATACAAATAACTGATATATTTATTAAGATATTACCTTATATAAAATATCTCCTCACTAAAGTGTGTAAAATTTACGCACTTTGTTTCCAAAGATTAGTCGTTATGAGCAAACGTGAGGTGGGAAGGAGTCAAGGAAGTTCAAGCATAATGCTTGTAAATGCGACGCTCACAGATAATGGCCTTAGGGTGGTAGCAGGCGACGTCGTGCCACCTGATGCCGTCATTGTAGAAGCTGTTGAGCACTGCCAGACAGTCCTCCTTCCCCTCCTCAGCGTTGTCTGGCTGGGGTAGTCCCTCACTGAGGAAAAAAATCAAGTTATCATCGTCGGACTGAGTACAGGGGCCATGATGATCTCAAAAATTGTGAGGAACATTCACAGCTGGTTCTGTAACCCACTTAAACTCAGTATATTGTAATATCCGCTCATAATTTACACAGAAAATTTCTAACTACGATACTAATAAAAACACGTGTTTTATATAATGTTTGAAGCTATTACTTATATTCATTTGAAAATGCAATATGAATACTATAATTAGCCAGTTGAAAATAGCGTGAAATACAGGCTTCAACTGCATTTTTTTTTCATGAAATAAAACTCAAAGAAAAAACTCAAAGTAACTCACAAATGATATTCAAATAAATATCAGACAGAATCTTTACTTCGGTGTTAATCATTCCGGCTCATCAAAGAAACAGGGAAAATGCATTAAAAATATAGAGTTGTCAGCATTAAAAATATAGAGTTGTCAGCCATACACAGCCTCGCTTAAACTAACACATGACAGCCTATTGACTCATTGGCTACTATAGAAATCCTATTTGAAATAGTTTTAAAGTCAATAATTCCTGAGTGGAAGACTCACCTGCCGGTGTAAGACCAGTTAATACCGAAGAAGGGATAGCCAGAAGGCCAGGCGAAGTCATAGCCATAGCCAATGCGGTAACCCCCCGTCCAGATGTACTTCAGCTTGTCTATGTGAGACACAGGAATATACTGTCGCTAAAGTATTTAATTACTGGAGGGAAAAAATCACAATCGGCCTCACTTCACACCATAATTAAAATATTATCTGATTATTTTAAATTATTTCAATGAAGATATCGTATTTTTTTAAAAGGAAGGGGGACTTGCTACAAGGATAGCGAAACTCTTCAACTATTAGCACAAAGGGAATCTAACCCAGATTATCTTTTGCAGTAAATTGTGTGGAGCTTACCAGATAACATCTGAGGTTAGGTCTGGCCTCAGAACCTTTGTTTTACTGACCTTTGTAGATGACATCAGAGATGATTTTGTCCTCTTCTGGAGTCTCGATGCTGACGCCCTGCCATTCCTTGCCCAGACTGGAGCAGTAATAGTTAGCAGTATGCCAGTCGTACTTCTTGCCTCCGTCGTGACGCCACGAGAAGTGATAGTCGCTCTCACCAACACTCAGATCCACCTGTAAACATTACACTTCTGAATAGCATTATGTGAGCAGTAACCTTGACATACTTCAGTCCTAAGTCAATATTAAGTAGCAATAAGTTTAATATATGACCTTCATATATTAAATACTTTATTAGCATATTACTAATAAAATTTTAAGGCAATTCTAAGGGACTTAAATTGTTTTTTATTTATATTAATAGTATGACATAGAATATCCCAGTTAAACAATTTATGTGGTTTTGTTTATCAAATAGGATCCAGCCCTGTGTACTATAATTTCTTTCGTTATTTTAAGAAACTCACCTTTGCATACCCAAGGCCTAGACCACTTCCACCGATAAGGCCAGTGCCACCATATCCACCTCCCAGGAGTCCGCCTCCAAGTGGACCAGCACCATATCCAACAAGTCCGTATTCAAGACGGCTATAGGGACTGTAGTACTGGGCTGCCGCTGCAGCAACTACGGTGAGAACCAACACTGCCTTCATCTGCAAACCAGAAATACACACTAACGGCTTCTAACTTAGCAATATTATTTAAGAGATACATAGCAATATACATATATCAGCATTTTCTGAAAAGTGTCTGTGATTGAGGCCGTATTGAACAAGTGCTTTTAGTCAGTGGTTTATTTTTCGTTCTTGTGGGAATTACGTGTCCACATAGCATCGTCTTAAAGGACACAAATTTATAAAATTGGCCTTCGTGACCATTTTCACAGATTCCATCCTTCTGCACAGTGATGTTGATAGAGCACTGACCGCAGTGGTTAGTATGAAGATCCAAGAACAAAGTGAAGTTCAACAAAGCACGTCCACAGTCATTATAGCACTGCAACACCCTTCACGATAACACCATTGCCCAGTCAGCCCGTCTAGTAGAACACGGTGAGTTCCAGCAGTAGAACACAGTTAGGTAACACCCAGCAGAGGTTCATAGCACTTACCGTGTCCTTCTGGGGAAGTGTACTCACCATCGTGTCTCTCCAACTTATATACCTCGTAGTCGGAGTATCATCAAGGTCAGACACAAAACATTAGTCTACCATGAACAATAATTCCACGTACCGGAAGTTCAACGTAAACTTATTGCTATCACAAAAAGAAAAAAGGCGAAATCTGTTGAAAACAGAACTTCATATCGAAAATTTGATTCGATCACGTTACCCATAGCATGTTTCTTTGCATTTCTTGATAATCAATTCTTCCCTTGAACATTATTAACCCACAACGTTTCACTGGAGTTTAGTTGAAAGTGAAAACGTTCTTAGTGAAATGATGTGATTATTTTTAATATTTTGTTATAAATTATTGTAACTTTACATAACAATTTTACAAGTGTTACTTAGCAGTTGGGGGACAAGAGCTACATTCTGATTTTAATACGGTGACGGGAGGAGGAGGTCTCGGTATAGACTTACAGGTTAAGGTCACACTTAGTGGCCAATGGTAACACTACCAAGTCCAGTTGACTGAGTATCTACGATGTTCTTACTAAAGTTACAGTGACAGACACTGTAGAACGTAAACCATTCTTTGAAAAAAACACATGTTTATTTTTATATGCATGTATATATATATATATATATATATATATATATATATATATATATATATATATATATATATATATATATATATATATATATATATATATATATATCATTGAAGCAGCAGTGCAGTGGGACATCCTGGCAGACTCCTCCAGTAGACCAGCTCCTCCCAAAGAGCACAAACAGTCCCACTGGGACAAAACGATCATGGAAAAAATTTCCAACACAATGCTCACCAACGCTTCAGGAAAGGACAAAGCTCAGGAGATTTCCTTTTGCTGTTCCCAATTCCTCTCTGGGCACTCGACTCGACCCACAGGCCATTCGGATTGGTGTTGCTCTTCGCCTAGCCGCCCCCATACTCACCGAACATAGGTGTATTTGCGGCAGGGCAACGGCTGATCAATTCGGACTTCATGGTCTAGTGTGTCACACATCAGAAGGAAGTATGCTAGACATGAGGAGGTCAATGACATCATAAAGAGAAGCCTCGCCACAGCCCGTTGCCCAGCTCAACGGGAACCCCAAGTGCAGAGGTCTGATGGAAGTCAAAAGCGTCCTGATGGAGCCACCATGCTACCCTGGAAGGATGGTAAGCAGATTGCTTGGGACTACACCTGTGCTGCCACATTGGCAGACACCTACCTGCCACACTCCTTAGCCAAAGGGGGTGGAGCTGCCAGCCACAGGGAGACCCAGAAGACCCGCAAATATGAAGACCTTCCCTTTTGCTATAACTTCATCCCAATAGGGTCGGAGACCCATGGAGCATGGGGCAAGTGTGCTCTAAAGTTTCTCAAGGAGCTGGGTGGAAAACTCATCATAGAAACCAAGGACCACAGGGCGACCAGCTTCCTCTTTCAGAGACTCAGTGTTGCGATCCAGAGGGGAAATGCCTGCAGTATTCTGGGCACGCGGCCCACTGCCGGGGAGTTGGACGAAGTATTTGACATGTAGCTCTGAGTTGTTATCTATGTTGTTTTACTCCCCATTGTATTTGGTCTTGAAATAAAGTTTGTAAAAAAAAGATAGGGTGGTAGGGGAAGTGGAATATTCAAATGGCTTCAGAAAGAAATCTAAATATTCTTCCTTGAAGTCTTTTTATCCTCTTCTCCATATATATATATATATATATATATATATATATATATATATATATATATATATATATATATATATATATATATATATATATATATATATATATATAATGACGTGAATGCTATGTTAACTTTTCTTCCTGTAAATTATGATTTTTCATTGATGTAGTCTTGATTATACTGGTTGTAAAGTTGATCATAATATACTTTTAGATCAGTAATTTAAACAGTGCTGATAAGCAATTTATTTTATTTAGCGTGAGATGATAAATCAGTTTGGGTTATTGGGCGCTTTGAGTAGTGGAGGTTCGATCCTCCGTCAGCTGAGAGACACAGACGCTACTTAACTGTATTTGCCTTTCCACAGCCTTCAAAGTCAATTGCTTTAACCGAAACACATCAAAGTTCACTACAAAATTCAGAATTTTATGTTTTAATAGTTTTGAAGATAAAAGTTAAGTTGCCTAAATCTTTAAATTGATGTATATTAATTTTCTTATTCAAGATCATCATTATTATAGTAAGTCTAATCATAATTAAAGGACACCAAAGTTGACGCTGCTGAGGAATTTTTTACACTGTAAGACAAAAATCGCAACAGAAGTTGAGAATTTTTCCTAATAAGAGGAGAAAAGTTGAGATATTTGTGGAAGAGTGTTTATAAGATGAGTTTTTATAAGATGAGTGTTTATAAGATGATTGTTTATAAGAGAAGTGTTTATAAGAAGTGTTTATAAGATGAGTGTTTATAAGATGAGTGTTTATAAGATGAGTGTTTATAAGATGAGTGTTTATAAGATGAGTGTTTATAAGATGATTGTTTATAAGAGAAGTGTTTATAAGAAGTGTTTATAAGATGAGTGTTTATAAGATGAGTGTTTATAAGATGAGTGTTTATAAGATGAGTGTTTATAAGATGAGTGTTTATAAGAAGAGTGTTTATAAGAAGAGTGTTTATAAGAAGAGTGTTTATAAGAAGAGTGTTTATTAGAAGATAATAACAAGAATACTAGTGGAAACACTTCATAATAAGAGCATAAAAACATGGATACGAGAGAGAAAATGATAATAATAAGAGGAAAAACAAGGAGTACACTAGTGGGAAACTGCATACTAGAGGACAAACAAGGAGTACACTAGTGGGAAACTGCATACTAGAGGACAAACAAGGAATACACTAGTGGGAAACTGCATACTAGAGGACAAACAAGGAGTACACTAGTGGGAAACTGCATACTAGAGGACAAACAAGGAATACACTAGTGGGAAACTCTGCATACTAGAGGACAAACAAGGAGTACACTAGTGGGAAACTGCATACTAGAGGACAAAGGAATACACTAGTGGGAAACTCTGCATACTAGAGGACAAACAAGGAGTACACTAGTGGGAAACTGCATACTAGAGGACAAACAAGGAGTACACTAGTGGGAAACTGCATACTAGAGGACAAACAAGGAATACACTAGTGGGAAACTGCATACTAGAGGACAAACAAGGAGTACACTAGTGGGAAACTGCATACTAGAGGACAAACAAGGAATACACTAGTGGGAAACTCTGCATACTAGAGGACAAACAAGGAGTACACTAGTGGGAAACTGCATACTAGAGGACAAAGGAATACACTAGTGGGAAACTCTGCATACTAGAGGACAAACAAGGAGTACACTAGTGGGAAACTGCATACTAGAGGACAAACAAGGAATACACTAGTGGGAAACTCTGCATACTAGAGGACAAACAAGGAATACACTAGTGGGAAACTCTGCATACTAGAGGACAAACAAGGAGTACAATAGTGGAAAACTCTGCATATTAGAGGACAAACAAGGAGTACACTAGTGGGAAACTCTGCATACTAGAGGACAAACAAGGAGTACACTAGTGGGAAACTCTGCATACTAGAGGACAAACAAGGAATACACTAGTGGGAAACTCTGCATACTAGAAGACAAACAAGGAATACATTAGTGGGAAACTCTGCATACTAGAGGACAAACAAGGAGACAATAGTGGGAAACTGCATACTAGAGGACAAACAAGGAATACACTAGTGGGAAACTCTGCATACTAGAGGACAAACAAGGAGACAATAGTGGGAAAAAATAACGCAGCACAGGACGACGGGAAAATAACGGTGACTTGACACGTTGTTAACCGCACCTCATTGCCAACGATAAAATTATATCTGATTTCCGTGACTACGGTCTAGCTTAAATAATAAGTTCTTTATTGATGCGATACACATAAAATAAAGGGATAGAAACAGAATAAATATAGACAGAGATACGTCAATATATATATATATATATATATATATATATATATATATATATATATATATATATATATATATATATATATATATATATATATATATATATATATATATTGTGTGTGTGTGTGTGAAACAGTTTTTTTTTTTCAATAATATATTTCAAAGGGAATGGGAAAAATTAGATCTCTTTATAGCATTTGTTACTCTGCAAAGTTATCAGATTTTCAATGAAAAAATATTCAATATTTCCGGGATTTATTCTTCGAAAAGCTACTTAATGATATCAGATTTAAAAAGCGTAAATAAAAAAACAATCTTCATTACCAAATACCGAAAAAGAACTGAAACTAAGGGGGGAAAAACATGCTATAAATCATGTTCCTGTGTTTACTTCAAAAGAGCCTTCACTAACTAACAAAAGCAATTATAATAAACTGTTGTAAGAGAAAACCAGACAAAAGAAAAGTGGTTAGAACTACAACCCTTTCAAGGTAAACAAGAGATAGCATTAAGTCCCGGTTTAATTTGCCTAATATATAAGCTCCCTAGAATTTTTAAATCCAGTCTCTCCTGCCACGTAGCTATAATTTTAAAATCCTCTTTTACAAACTAATGATTATTGAATTGATGGTGAATTCTCATACTGTTTGATTCTAGAGAACAAAGCCTGATGGTAGGTGTTGATTTTTTTTACCAAATGGATGATAATTATTTAGTGCAATGAATGAATCTATATTCTCTCTTCAGTGATTGCTTAATCCGGATACCCAGCACTGGTACTTCGGAGGTTAATCACTTATACCCAGCACTGGTACTTTAGAGGTTAATCACTTATACCCAGCACTGGTACTTCAGAGGTTAATCTCTTATACCCAGCACTGGTACTTCGGAGGTTAACCTCTGGTACTTCAGAGGTTAATCACTTATACCCAGCACTGGTACTTCGGAGGTTAATCACTTATACCCAGCACTGGTACTTCAGAGGTTAATCTCTTATACCCAGCACTGGTACTTCAGAGGTTAATCACTTATACCCAGCACTGGTACTTCAGAGGTTAATCTCTTATACCCAGTACTGGTACTTCGGAGGTTAACCTCTGGTACTTCAGAGGTTAATCACTTATACCCAGCACTGGTACTTCGGAGGTTAATCACTTATACCCAGCACTGGTACTTCAGAGGTTAATCTCTTATACCCAGCACTGGTACTTCAGAGGTTAATCACTTATACCCATCACTGGTTCTTCAGATGTTAATCACTTATACCCAGCACTGGTACTTCAGAGGTTAACCTCTGGTACTTCAGAGATTAATCACTTATACCCAGCACTGGTACTTCGGAGGTTAATCTCTTATACCCAGCACTGGTACTTCAGAAGTTAATTACTTATACCCAGCACTGGTACTTCGGAGGTTAATCACTTATAGCCAGCACTGGTACTTCAGAGGTTAATCTCTTATACCCAGCACTGGTACTTCAGAGGTTAATCACTTATACCCATCACTGGTGGTTCAGATGTTAATCACTTATATCCAACACTGGTACTTCAGAGGTTAATCTCTTATACCCAGCACTGGTACTTCAGAGGTTAATCACTTATACCCAGCACTAGTACTTCATAGGTTAATCACTTATACCAATCACAGGTGCTTCAGATGTTAATCACTCATACTCAGCACTGGTACACTATCGTTTATATAACTGCTGATTATACCCATCACCGACGCTCCGATAAATGCTTAATGATCGAGCAAGCCATCACCTGACACCTGAGACACTCTCCCGTTTCCTGACGAACAAAACACCGCCACCTTCACATGAAAATCAAAACATGTGAGTCTTCTCCTTTGCGTGTCTGCAGAAATATTCCATGTCGAGCTTAATTAAGGCAGCAAGAGAGTAATGAAACACGTTTATCTCCCTCTTTAACATGGTGCAACCAGAGATCTCGTATGTAAATTCTAAGGTGATTATATTGTCATTAGTGTGTGATAACGATGAGAAATTTTCACCAGAATCTCTCTGCCGTGTCATTCTGAAGTCGGGGAGTTCTGTTGCTGATAATGGGCTCTTCATCCGAGGAATTGGAAGTGGCCTGTTTTTCTCGAATCGATCTTGATTATAACTTTTTATCAGACGCTTTGTGGCCCTTAAGGATTTAGCGCTCCACAAGAATATTATAGCAAAACAACAACAACAACAACAACAACAATAATAATAATAATAATAATAATAATAATAATAATAATAATAATAATAATAATAATAATAATAATAATAATATACATTTCAGTCGCTGCATTATCCGAGAATGGGATCATTGTATACCATAACCAAGGTCCCATGTACCTCAATGCACGCGACAGGAATATTGCAGAGTGAGGCATTAATTTCTAGTGGCCTTAAATATTTGCATTGAACATTTGAAGCTGATCAAAGAAAGCATACTTAATCTGTCACGTGAGCACTAATATCCTAAATTCTTAAAAAATAACAAACAGCTATAGAGCCTCCCCCTCCCCCAAACTTTCGTCTGTAAATGCCCAAACCACCTCAACAACTCACCTCTATACACTACCTGCCCAAAATACACTGTATGCTAATGGTGTTTTTTGTTCCTAACAAAATTTATTACATGTAATATACATTACCTGTATAGTGCAGAAAATAAATAACTTATTTATATTTGTATACTCTGGTAATCCTCAAAATAATGTACTTTCTAAGCTCTGAATTCTCTGCCTAATATTCACCCCACACATTCCTCTCAAATACAACTTCTCCGCTTTCTTCAGCCTCCTCGTCACAGCAACATTTAAAACCCATACCTCACACTCATACAAAAGTGTAAGTACCACAACAGTCTGGTATATTTCTTCTCACAGACCCGTCTGCTGACAAGTCCACTTACAAATATTTAAACTTATTCACTTCATCCATTCTCTCATTTTCCCAAAGTGTTATTCATATATATATATATATATATATATATATATATATATATATATATATATATATATATATATATATATATATATATATATATATATATATTTTATTAACACATCGGCCGATTCCCACCAAGGCAGGGTGGCCCGAAAAGAAAAACTTTCATCATCATTCACTCCATCACTGTCTTGCCAGAAGGGTGCTTTACACTACAGTTATAAAACTGCAACATTAACACCCCTCCTTCAGAGTGCCGGCACTGTACTTCCCATCTCCAGAACTCAAGTCCGGCCTGCCGGTTTCCCTGAATCCCTTCATAAATGTTACTTTGCTCACACTCCAACAGCACGTCAAGTATTAAAACCATATGCCTCCATTCACTCCTATCAAATACGCTCACACATGCTTGCTGGAAGTCCAAGCCCTCGCACACAAAACTTCCTTTACCCCTCCCTCCAACCTTTCCTAGGCCGACCCCTACCCCGCCTTCCTCCACTACAGATTTATACACTCTCGAAGTCACTCTGTCTCGTTCCATTCTCTCTACATGTCCAAACCACCTCAACAACCCCTCCTCAGCTCTCTGGACAATCGTTTTGGTAATCCCGCACCTCCTCCTAATTTCCAAACTCCGAATTCTCTGCATTATATTCACACCACACATTGACCTCAGACATGACATCTCCACTGCCTCCAGCCTTCTCCTCGTTGCAACATTCATCACCCATGCTTCACACCCATATAAGAGCGTTGGTATAACTATACCTCATACATTCCCTTTACTTCCATAGACAAGGTTCTTTGTCTCCACAGACTCCGAAGTGCTCCACTCACCCTTTTCCCTCATCAATTCTATGATTCACCTCATCCTTCATAGACCCATCCGCCGACATGTCCACTCCCAAATATCTGAATACATTCACCTCCTCCATACTCTCTCCCTCCAATCTGATATCCAATCTTTCGTCACCTATTCTTTTTGTTATCCTCATCACCTTACTCTTTCCTATATTCACTTTCAATTTTCTTCTTTACACACCCTACCAAATTCATCCACCAACCTCTGCAGCTTCTCTTCAGAATCTCCCAAAAGCACAGTGTCATCAGCAAAAGCAACTGTGACAACTCCCACTTTGTATTTGCTTCTTTATCTTTTAGCCCAACACCTCTTGCCAAGACCCTCGCATTCACTTCTCTTACAACCCCATCTATAAATATATTGAACAACCACGGTGACATCACATCCTTGTCTAAGGCCCACTTTTACTGGGAAATAGTCCCCTTCCCTCCTACACACTCTAACCTGAGCCTCACTATCCTCATAAAAACTCTTCACTGCTTTCAGTAACCTTCCTCCTATTCCATACACCTGCAACATCTGCCACATTGCCCCCTATCTACCCTATCATACGCCTTTTCCAAATCCATAAATGCCACAAAACATCTTTACCCTTATCCAAATACTGTTCACCTATATGTTTCACTGTAAACACTTGGTCTACACCCCTACCTTTCCTAAAGCCCCTTGTTCATCTGCTATCCTGCTTTCTGTTTTACTCTTAATTCTTTCAATAATAACTCTACCATACACTTTACCAGGTACACTCAACAGACTTATTCCCTATAATTTTGCACTCTCTTTTGTCCCTTTGCCTTTATACAAAGGAACAATACACGTTTCTCTGCCAATCCCTAGGTACCTTACCCTCTTCCATACATTTATTAAATAATAGCACCAACCACTCCAAAATTATATCCCCACCTGCTTTAACATTTCTATCTTTATCCCATCAATCCCAGCTGCCTTACCCCTTTCATTCTACCCACTGCCTCACGAACTTCCCCTACACCCACAACTGGCTCTTCCACACTCCTACAAGATGTTATTCCTCCTTGCCCTACACACGAAATCACAGCTTCCTGTCTTCATCAACATTTAACAAATCCTCAAAATATTCTCTCCATCTTCCCGATACCTCTAACTCTCCATTTAATAACTCTCTCTCCTATTTTTAACTGTCAAATCCATTTGTTCTCTAGGCTTCCTCAACTTATTAATCTCATTCCAAAACTTTTTCTTATTTTCAACAAAATTTGCTGATAACATCTCACCCACTCTCTCATCTGCTCTCTTTTACATTGCTTCACCACTCTTTTAACCTCTTTTTCTCTCCATATACTCTTCCCTCCTTGCATCACTTCTACTTTGTAAAAACCTCTCATATGCTAACTTTTTCCCTTACTACTCTTTTACATCATCATTCCACCAATCGCTCCTCTTCCTCCTGCACCCACTCGCCTGTAACCACAAACTTCTGCTGAACACTCTAACACTACATTTTTAAATCTACCCCATACATTTTCGACCCCATTGCCTACACTCTCACTAGCCCATCTATCCTCCAATAGTTGTTTATATCTTACCCTAACTGCCTCCTCTTTTAGTTTATAAACCTTCACCTCTTTTACTTACTGATTCTATTTTCCTTGTATCCCATCTACCTTTACTCCCACTGTAGCTATAACTAAAAAGTGATCTGATATATCTGTAGCCCTCTATAAACATGCACATCCTGAAGTCTACTCAACAGTCTTTTATCTACCAATACATAGTCCAACAAACTACTGTCATTACGCCCTACATCATATCTTGTATACTTATTTATCCTCTTTTTCTTAAAATATGTATTACCTATAACTAAACCCCTTTCTATACAAAGTTCAATCAAAGGGCTCCCATTATCATTTACACCTGGCACCCCAAACTTACCTACTACACCCTCTCTGCATGTTTCTCCCACTTTAGCATTTAGGTCCCCTACCACAATTACTTCATTTGGTTCAAAAGTTCCTATACATTCGCTTAACATCTCCCAAAATCTCTCTCTCCTCTACACTCCTCTCTTCTCCAGGTGCATACACGCTTATTATGACCCACTTTTCGCATCCGACCCTTATTTTAATCCACATAATCCTTGAATTTACACATTTATATTCCCTCTTTTCCTTCCATAACTGATCCTTCAACATTATTTACCCCTTCCTTAGCTCTAACCTCTCAGATACCCTGACTTAATCCCATTTATTTCTCCCCACTGAAACTCGCCTACCCCTTCAGCTTTGTTTCGCTTAGGGCCAGGACATCCAACTTCTTTTCATTCATAACATCGGCAATCATCTCTTTCTTATCATCCGCACTACATCCACGCACATTCAGACAACCCAATTTTATAAAGTTTTTCTTCTTCTCGTTTTTAGTAGATTTGTACAGGAGAAGGGGTTACTAGCCCATTGCTCCCACATATATATATATATATATATATATATATATATATATATATATATATATATATATATATATATATATTCATATATATATATATATATATATATATATATATACAGAGAGACAGAGACATATTTTTTTTTAAATGATTGATGTATTCAACCAGGATAATATGGTATGTAAATTTTATTTTTTAAACTATAACTAACTTAGTAACCTCCCCTAACCTGTTGTTGGCCTGTGACCTGTGCCACACCATATATGTTACCTGTGCTACATTTGTCTCTGGTCACGTCACCTATGCCACACCTGTTTCTGGTTACGTTACCTGTGCCACACCTATCTCTGGTCAGGAGGCTAGTGCCACACCAATTTCTGGTTAGGAGACCAGTTACGTCACACCTATCTCTGGTTAGGAAACTAAGGCCACACATATCTCTGGTCAGGAGTCTAGCGCTACACATATCTCTGGTCAGGAAACTAGTGCCACGCCTATCTCTGGCCAGGAGGCTAGTGCCACACCTTTCTCTGGTCAGGAGACTAGTGCCACACCTATCTCTGGTCAGGAAACTAGTGCCACGCCTATCTCTGGTCAGGAGTTTAGTGCCACATCTATCTCTGGTCAGGAGACTAGTGCCACACCTATATCTGGTCAGGAGACTAGTGCCACACCTATCTCTGGTCAGGAGACTAGTGCCACATCTATCTCTGGTCAGGAGACTAGTGCCACACCTATCTCTGGTCAGAGACTAGTGCCACACCTATCTCTGGTCAGGAGATTAGTGCCACACCTATCTCTGGTCAGGAGATTAGTGCCACACCTATCTCTGGTCAGGAGACTAGTGCCACACCTATCTCTGGTCAGGAGATTAGTGCCACACCTATCTCTGATCAGGAGACTAGTGCCACACCTATCTCTGATCAGGAGATTAGTGCCACACCTATCTCTGATCAGGAGACTAGTGCCACACCTATCTCTGGTCAGGAGATTAGTGCCACACCTATCTCTGGTCAGGAGACTAGTGCCACACCTATCTCTGGTCAGGAGAGTAGTGCCACACCTATCTCTGGTCAGGAGACTAGTGCCACACCTATCTCTGGTCAGGAGATTAGTGCCACACCTATCTCTGGTCAGGAGACTAGTGCCACACCTATCTCTGGTCAGGAGAGTAGTGCCACACCTATCTCTGGTCAGGAGACTAGTGCCACACCTATCTCTGGTCAGGAGATTAGTGCCACACCTATCTCTGGTCAGGAGACTAGTGCCACACCTATCTCTGGTCAAGAGAGTAGTGCACACCTATCTCTGGTCAGGAGATTAGTGCCGCACAAATCTCTTTTCAGGAGAGTAGTGCCACACCTACAAATGGTCATGTGACCGGCTGTTACGCCCCTGAAGTGTGGTTTACTTTTGTTCTCTCATCCATTGTTTCATCTTAGTTTTATCTTGTGTGTGTGTGTGTGTGTGTGTGTGTGTGTGTGTGTGTGTGTGTGTGTGTGCGTCTGTCTGTCTGTGTGTGTCTGTGTGTGTGTCTGTGTGTGTGCATAACTTATGTATGCGTTGGTATTAATACCTTATGTCATTCAATTGAGAAACCACTTGGACAGAAAGATCAACAAAAGTAGAAGGGATCAGTTAATTTAGGCCTCTGTCAGTGACCCTCTTCAGAAGATCAGAACGAGGACGATATCTGCAGATATCTTTTACCATTCGTTATTTTTCTGTCCCAGTGGTTCCTCACTTTTCATCGGCCGGTGTTGATCTCACTTCTTATTTTCTTGTTGAAGATGACACATGTTCAACTTTTGGGAATTTTTATTCTGAAACGTTTCGCTTGCCCAGTTGGCTTCTTCAGTCGAATATAACACTGGAGACAGTTTCGGAAATAAAGATTCCTCAGTGCTGCACATGTGTTTTATTTACCAACTTATCAGTATTTGTATACCATCGATATGTATTCTTTGTGATGGTGTTAATTGCTGAGGGTCTTAATTGTCATTGTCTTGAGAAGAGAAGGAACTGTCGACGACCCTGATGAGACAACAAAGAAGAGATATATAAGGAGGTAAGACGTAGGATTCATTACACTTCCTGGCTGATCACGGTAGGTCTTGTGTCTAGTGGAGTGACCATATTCCATCAACAGGAGTAACAGTGATCTGCTGGAGAGTAAATCATCATTTGCCTGTTGAGACTAAGTGTTGTTGTGGGTGTAACAGGCAGTTTCTTACAGGCTGAACACTATTTTCAGGGTATGAGCATGCTATTTTCAGGGTATGAGCGTGTTATTTTCAGGGTATGAGAGTGTTATTTGGCAGAGCTTTGATTTATTCTAAGTAACTTTTGTCAGAAAAACGTTCATAGAGTGTTGAACCTAGGTAATTATGACGAAGATTGAGAAATGTTCAAAGAGTGATGATCTATGGTACTGTATTCCGTGAGGTAACAGACCAATCTGGGACATGCATGGCAATGATTAATGGACACTCTCCACCACCTAAATGCCCCCCAGTCAGATGTATACTTATTCTTAGATTCACTGACGCGCATCAAATTATATAACGTATAGGTAAGAATGCCATTTTCATATGTAGAATGAGGTGGAAAAAAGGTCTGGAACCACTAAATTTTGGTAGCGGACGACTAAATCAGCTCTTCTCTATTAAATGGTCACAAACTGTTTTTTAGACGCTGTCGTTCCTACGTACGTTTAAAACTGTATAAAAAATTTACTTCGACGAATCTTTCATTCAGCTATTTTCATCTACCAACAATCACATGTTGCAGATGAAGGCAGTGTTGATAATTACCGTGGTTGCTGCAGCGGCAGCCCAGTACCACGGCAACTACGGTCGTCTTGGTCACAGTGTTGGTGGATACAGCGCTGTTCGATTTGGCGGTGGAGTCAAAGGCAGTGGCTTCAAAGGAGGTGCCACTCCCGGTGTCGTTCACGGAAGCAGTGGAGGTGGCTACAGTGTGGTCAGTGGAGGTGGTTACGGTGTGGTCAGTGGAGGTGGCTACGGTGTGGTGAGTTGCTTAACAAAAAGTTTACCGTGCTCTGCTAATCAGATAATAAAAGGATTTGCATTCCACAAAAAATTGCAGTCAGTAAATTTGAGCTTTTCAGAAGATATGACAAGATTAAAATATATAACACTTAATAAACATAGAAAACATTATTATTTTTATTATTATTATTATTATTATTATTATTATTATTATTATTATTATTATTATTATTATTATTATTATTATTATTATTACTATTATTATTAAATTAGCTCTGAAAAAAAATCCTTAGAAAACCATAATAACGTTAATTGGAGGAGTTTGACAAGTACTCACAGTACTTGACAGTATATTTATATGATTGTTGGTTTCCATAGGATATCTGTGAATAAAAACAAAAGTCATAATGGTGTGGCTGAAACAATTCACATAAAATGGTTGTCTTGATAAAGTTGTCTTGATAATAGTCTTCAGCCATTATCAAGACAACAATGGTCTTGTATGGACCACGTCCTCGTCTAGTTTTTATCTACAGTTGGTGGGGTAGTCATGTGAAATAAAAGAGACAAATTTCCAGGTGGATCTGAGCCTGGAGTACAGCGACTACCACTTCTCGTGGCGTCACGACGGAGGTAAGAAGTACGACTGGCATACTGCTAACTATTACTGCTCCAGTCTGGGCAAGGGATGGCAGGGCGTCAGCATCGAGACTCCAGCTGAGGACAAAATCATCTCCGACATCATCTACAAAAGTCAGTAAAACAATGATTCCGTGACCTATACTTTTTTTTCATTTATCGTGAGAACTAATACTGATTTTTCACTTTTTCTTAAATGATTTTTCCTTAACTGACAGAATAATCATCAACCTTTTTCCCACAGGCAAGTTGGAGTACATTTGGACTGGTGGTTACCGTAAGGGTTATGAATTCGCCTGGCCTTCTGGCTATCCTTTCTACGGTATCAATTGGTCTCGGACTGGAGGGTGAGTTTGACCCTAGGGTATTCCTACACCATGGTCTGTTTTCATGCTTGCCTAAAATATACTTTATAATATATTGCCTTAATATATACATGATTAGTCCTTATCTCTTATTTAGACGGTAACAAAATCACAGTCGTTTGTGTATTATTGAAGACATTCTACCCATACATCAAGTGGCAAGTCATTTGATAAATTACTTGTATTTCCACAGTGAGGGGCGTCCCCAGCCGGACAACCGTGAGGATGGGAAGGAGTTCTGCCTGGCAGTACTCAACAACTTCTACAAGGACGGCATCACTTGGCACGACGTGGCTTGCCACCACGAGAAGCCTATCATCTGTGAGCGTCGTCGAGGTGCTCACTATGGCTGAAGAGCCACTCTCCTGTGTGAGCGCCGCCACTCGAGCTATCACAGTTGAGCAGCGCCAGGAAGTGTTAGCGGTTGATAAGAACAACTCACTAACATCGATTCATTTGTTTATATATTAAATATGTGTAGCGGTAAATCCCTGTGGATTCTTCAGCACAAGAAAGGTTGGGGGTGGATCCTGCGAGACAAACACGCTACCTAACCTTACTCTCCATCACATTTTGAATGGTTGCGATGCCTACTGACTAATGAATACAAGACATGTGTAGCAATACACAATATAACCCTCACATAGAGAGAAGCTGAGGACTACGTCGTCGTAAGATCCTCTCTCCTATGTCCGGGTTATGTGTGTATTGTTCCTGTCACGGTATTATGCTTTTTAGTTCCTTCTACATGAGTAATACTTAGGTAACTTTATCGCCCTCCACATTTGGCTTCTTTAGTCCAAAACAGGTGATTATATTCTAGTGTTATAATCGCCTTTTTTTTACACTGAGCAGGCGAAAATTTGTGCAATAATTATGTCGAAGTGTAGCACGTGTTCTCTCCTTGTTACCTTCGTCAGTTATTATGTTTGCTTCTTAAGATTTGCCGAAGTTAACCTCACGCACTTAGTTATGCAAAATATATTTTCTTTTCATTCTAATAAAACATGAAAGATACAATGTCTTATCTTTCCTCATAGATTAAATAAATCACGAAAAAGAGTATTTTAAAACGGTATCTGCTTTACAATTAATGAACACTCAGGGCGAAACTATCGTCCTTACACCACATCACTACAATTCCCCATTTAGAATATTAACTTTATAACGACGTTTCACTTGTGAGTTGACAATTGTCCAGGACGAGCCGAAACGTCGTCATCTGGTTCCTCTACTAAGTGAGGATTTCTGGTGAAGTTTCCCAGTGAGTTTTAGTTCTTCACCGTCCTTGCAAATTTAGAATTGTTTGGTAGAGACATATGTGCAGTTCTTAGGACATGTCAGTATTGATGTACTTTGTACTTGCACCGAATCTACAACAGTTCTGACTCAGCCAAAACTCATTCAGTGTAAAAAAAAAACATACCACGGGTGGGGATTGAACCCGCGGTCAGAGAGTCTCAGAACTAGCTGGCCCAGTGGCTTACGCGACGGTCTGGAGTTTTGAGACTCTGACCGCGGGTTCGAACCCCACCCGTGGTATGGTTTGTTTGCAATCGTGTCATTACGATTTCGTGAGTCATTCAGTGTAAGTAATAGCCCCAGCTGTTGCTCAACTCATTTATGCAGAATTCCTAACACGCTCTGATTCTAATTTCTGCACAAACAAATATACGAAAACTTACGAAAAGAAGGATCTGCCTAGTATGGGCCAACAGGCCTACTGCAGTGTTCCTCCTTTCTTATGTTCTTAAGTATTACAGCAACTGTTGATGCAAGGTAACCTGATACCTAGAAACTGCTTAACCTCACTTGATGAATAAGACGCACAACAGGCTTCTTCAGTCCGTCACCCCATCTGGGAGGTGGTCAGTCCCTGCCAAGTTCATTAACTTGCAGGGAATTACGCACTATAAATATGATACAAACTTCACTCCTTAGGTTTCTATTCAACTAAATATGGTCATTATTTCATACTGTTATGTACAATTGGAGTTACCTAAGTCCCAGGTGTCCTAAGTGACTAAAAAATACAGTTTTGAGAGCAAGTTTGAGTCAAAATTATGGAAATTTGTTTTCACACAATATAAAAAATATGCATTTATATGCATGTTGTACATAAATTTAAAAAAAAAGTCCGAAAAAGTAGCCTAAAGAAATATTTAGAACGAAGATTCACTTTAAAATTCTTGAAAAGGGGTTCTTGATCCGAGGCATTGCTGACACCCCTTCTCCTTCCTTGAATCAAATCTGAATACGTTCCAATCCACTCCATTCCCGTGTGGGTTTGGCGCTTCCCTGTACAACAACCCACTCAGCTTTGGCTACTGAAATTGAGTATTATTATAATAATAATAATAGTAATAATAATAATAATAATAATAATAATAATAATAATAATAATAATAATAATAATAATAATAATAATAATACCAATACTATTAACAAAAAATAATAAGAATTTTTAATAATTATATAATAATAATGATTCCAATACTAAAAACAAAATAATAATAATTTTAATAATGAAATAAAATTAATAATAATAATAATTATAATAAAATAATAATTTTAATGCTAATAACAATAATAAAATTAATTATTACCATCACGTAATTGTGACTTTATTCATCATAATCACAACACTGATAACTTAAAATAAATTGGATGAGATATTGTATTTTCTTGAATGTTGTTTGAGAAAGTTTCCTAGTGTAAGTTGAAGTTAAATTTGTTTTTCTTCTTGATAATTTGAATTTCCACAAAAAACAGGAAGTTAGTGGATAATCTCTCTGTCCTAAATCAACTTAACAGAGTGGTTAGCATTGTTAAGTTTCTCTGAAGTTGTCCAGGTTGAAACATCGGGATGGGGGGAAACTTGACATATTTCTCTGAAAGTTTGTCATGTGACTGTCTCTGGCTCCTCGTGTGTGTGTGTGTTCTCACCTATTTGTGATTGCATTGGTCGAGACATAGCTCCTTGGCCCGCCTCATCACTGGTCACTACTAGATCCTCTCTCTCCTTGCTCCATGAGCTTTATCATACCTCGTCTTAAAACTGTGTGTGTGTGTGTTTCATGTGATATTTACCTCAAATCCTTTTCTTTTATCTGATATCCGAGGTTAATTGCATGATGTCTCATGTGATATGAAATATTACGATTTTGTACAATTTTCCCTTAAAATCCAGTTTACAGAGGAAGTCTGATTAAAAATTATCATTATTTATGTGTTTCTACTCAATTAAACATCAATACCGTTGCTCAGTGATAACCTTTAATGCATTTACACTCACAGATACACATTCTCCGTTGTATATACACTTAGAGATACACACATCTGAATGTATATTATCTTGACCATATAAAAAATTTCAGATTCTTATCACAGCAAAAAAAATTATGATTGATTGCTGTCGTTTTAGAAATTTGAAAAGATAAAGCATAAACATCACATCAACAGTATTTAAAGTACATGTAGTTATTGAAAGTAATATAATTTACTTAATACTGATAATACTTTAAATTCTATCGGCAAATACTTTCGTCTGTCCCTAATAAAGTACTGTATCACTGAAGCAATTTAATATTTCTCCAGCGATGTTATTCACAAAAGAATATTGTCTTAGACTATAGAATAACTTTTTAAGTTTTCAAGTCCAAAACTTTAGTACTACTTCTTATGTATCTTAAGACTGTTTCAGACACCGGAAAAACTTCTTAACCTTCATAATTCTATTTCAGACATCAGAATAATTTCTTAACCTTCATAATACGGATTCAGACTTCAGAATACCGGTTGAGCCTTACCCTTAAGGATAACGAACCAGCCTTTCAAGGAGCATCTTAAAGTTTAGAGTCGAGTCTCAGCCTTCCTAATACAACTGGGCTAACCTCGCCAGATTTCATGCATAAGTCTCTAGAGTTAACAGAGAATTTTGTGAATCTAAAAAAACATCCAGTGAGCGGCAGTTCTGTGGGCGCAAACACTTTGTTAATGAGGAAGGTCAGAACAGGGTACGCTGAAGAGCATCACTGACCGCACAACACGTCGAACCTTGAAGTTGATGGAAGACCTGACGGGTTCCACTCTTGTCAGGAAATTGAGGCTGCAGTGGACGCATGCTCACTAAAACTAGACAGTTGAAAATTGAGAAAACATGTCCTGGTCTGACGAAACGCGATTTCTGTTGTGACTTGTAAATGGTCCGGTCAGGATTTGGGAGATTCGCAAGATGAATGTACAGCCGGCAAATCTGCAGCAACTGCGGGATGCTTTCTTATCAACACAGGCCAAAATCTCTAAGGAATGTTTCCAGCACCTTGTTGAACCCATACCACAAAGAGTTCAGGCTGTTCTGGGGGCAAATGAAAGCCCTACCTAGTACTAGAAAGACGTACCTAATAAAGTGGAGACTAAATGTATAAACATGGTTGTTGTAATTATATTTGTAACTTTGTGATTGCTATGATTATATTGTTATTGTTATTATTGTAGTAGCAGTAGTAGTAGTAGTAGTAGTAGTAGTAGTAGTAGTAATGATAATAGTAGTAGTAGTAGTAGTAGTTGTTGCTGTATTTGGAATAGGGTATATAAATATTCAGTCTTTTCTGACTGGTACATAAAATGCTACACTCAGGAAGGAAAATATTTTACATGATTTTGTCGTAGGAAAGAGTTGCCACTGAGCCGGGTGGGAGGTCACGGCAAGTAGAAGCACTGAGACACACTCAGTGTCTTAGACACTTCCTACGAAAACTGTAAGGAGAGACATACTGCCAGTACATGTGTCAGTGGAGACACACACAGTATGTAGAGACAAGTAGAAATACTAAAGGTTAATCTTAGGTACCTCCTGCGCACTGAAGGTGTACTTAAACTGGAAATAAATGGTATAAAATACCGACAAAATGGAAAAATAAACACATAAGCAGTATAATGTGATCCTTTATTGACAACGTTTCGCCCACGCAGTGGGCTTTATCGAGTCACAGACAGATCTACCTGGAAAATGTTGCTCATTTTCCAGGTAGATCTGTCTGTGACTCGATAAAGCCCACTGCGTGGGCGAAACGTTGTCAATAAAGGATCACATTATACTGCTTATGTGTTTATTTTTCCGTGTACTTAAACTGTCAAGACACACTCAGGTGTCTGCATCAGCAGAATGCTGTGTGTAGAATAAAGCAATTTGTATTTCTTACGGTCAGTGGATTGACGAATAGAGTTTTCACGCCTTCAATGAGTCACACGGATTGAGTGATTTGCGTATTAAAACAGAATGCCTCACGATTTTGTATTATTCTTATTATGAAAAAAACCCATTTACCTGGTATATAGACAAGTCAATATACTGTGCATCAAACCTCTGTAATAAGGATCATTTGGACAAATGATTAAAAGTTTTCTTAATGAAAATTGCAAGATTTCTTCTATAGAAAATAATGACTGACTCAATGTTATTACTCAGTGAGTAGATCAATACTGTTTTTCAGTGGAAGAAATGACAAACATGTGCTTGGATAAAATGCAATATTGATTTTATGCAATCATCACATGAATGATGAATACAATATATATTGTTACGAACACTGCATAATTTAAAATACATACAGATTATTGTGTAATGTATAATGCTTGAAAAGTATAATAAATAATTTATTTTGAATAATTAATAATAAATAATGAGGAAGAGTTTTTTTTTTTTGTACTTGAAACTGCTGAGGAGAGTAGAAATATTTTTAGTGATGTAAGTTGAATTAATATATGTTAAGTTTCTCCTTTAACAAGTCAAGGAGATTACAATCTAAATGCATAAGTTTTTTAATAGCTGTTGCTTAATAGCTACCCAAACTAGGTATACAGAACGTACGTGTTTTTTTAATTATAACTAAGAGGAGATTGGCTAACAGATCTACCGGAATTTATGTGTAAGGGGATCACAGGGAAACATAATGACATATACCTGTTAAACTTGAGGGATTCATTGTAAAAAAACGGTGACGGAAGGAAACAGGTGCAACAGACACACTTTCATTAGTTTCTATTGGCCTTGTTAGTCACTTCATTGAGTGCAAAGTGCATATGTCACACTCACGAGGCAGTAGAAAGTGATTATATTCCACACATCAGGCAGTGCAGAATACATTTCTACTATCATCTTTTTTTTTCTAACTGAAGGTGATAGAACATCGGGGCTCTTAGCACACAGTGTACATGTGTCTCGCACACACACACACACACACACACACACACATCAGCCAGTACAGAGCATATGTGTCAAAAACACACATATAAAGCATTACAGAGTACACATGTCACACACATCAGGAAGTACAGAGTACACATGTCACACACATCAGGAAGTACAGAGTACACATGTCACACACACACACACACCTGCAGTACAGGGTACATGTATCACACACCTGTAGTACAGAGTACATATATCACACACATTCAGTGCAGAGTCTTATGGTTCAATTATTGTTATCATGGGGAAGAGCTAAGCACACGGGGGTTAAACAGGAAATTATGGCAGATACAACGACTGTAAGAGCAGATCCAGTTCAGTGATCAACAACTGTACCTCAGTGTCAATGCTCGCGCCTTGAAGGGAAAATATTACAGAAATTTATTTTTAATAAGAGAAAAATGAGATTCATGGCATTTTTTTTTTGAGAAGACGTTTTGTCCACCAGTGATTTTATCATTTACAAAGAACGGGTAAAGTCCTTGGTGGGCGAAACGTCTTAATAAAATACCATAAACTGCTTATTGTAACTTGTTAACATGCTTGTCGGTATATAATATCACTGACATACACAAAAAATTTACTACTGGATATCGTGTCTTCTGTATAAAGCCAACAGAACTTGTCTTCACTTTCATGTTAACACTACAAGTTAATGACACTTTTTTAGGGTCCAGAAGGAAAATATCAGACAGTTTTATATTTTCATATATTTTTTTCTTCAACTAAATTCAAATAAGGAAAATAAACGAAAGGAAATCTGTTATGCCTTGACACGCTAATAAACTACGATGGGCACATGAGGTTGTTGGATAGTTAATGGGGTTTAAGGCGATCCACTTCACGAGGGTCATTAAGGCTGCTAACAACCTGTTCACAACTATTACCATAATACCTAAAATATGAATTAAAGATAACTCTAAGTGTATATACAGAGAGAGACATTCACCTGTCGGTGTATATATCCTGCGTAGGGGAGATATATATACATATGGGCTCTGGTTCCCACAATTTGTACTAGAGGTGGACCCCATCTCTCTCTCTCTCTCTCTCTCTCTCTCTATATATATATATATATATATATATATATATATATATATATATATATATATATATATATATATATATATATATATATATATATATAATATAATGATACGCACATGATCGCGTCAGTATTTTTCTTATGTTATGACAGAGAAGAGAAAAGCTCAGTAATGTCCTTTATGGTTTTGAGAGCACATCGTGTGTGTGTCATCCAAGATTTGCATATAACGATATATAAAATTTATATATATTTTTGAAATATCTATATTACGCTAAGTGACTCATTGCAGAAAAGTATTTTTCTGAGAGAAAATAAATTTTGTGGTCCACACTCCCATATATATCGACTTTATTAAAATATATTTTAATACTATGTTATGAAAAAAGTACAAAGCATTTGTAAACAGTTTGATCCGAGGAAGGAAAGGGTAGTTCAAATTCCTTGTGTAAAGAGTCCTTCACTAGCTTGAAGGAACTCTCCTCTCCTCGAAGGATCTCCACTGACAACCAGGACAAATATGTGTATATTACCTGTTGCAAACAATGTCCCGAGAGATTGAATGTAAGGGAAATGGCAGGAAATCTGAATAAACTCACCAATAATCTCAGAGACGAGACGAGAGATAAGGAACATGAATCACTGAAGTAAACAGATATAAGTTGCAGGTATTGGAATGTCGTTTTGCTCAGTGTGAAGCTTAATCAAGTCATGAATTGATAAAGCTCTAGGCAGACCGAATTTTTACCTCCGGAAAAGCTTCTTTATCAACCTGTTTTTCATTTCATACATGTCTGATATACACTGTTTCATGTCCAGTGTGTCACTTCAGTCAAGATACGAAACGACAAAATTGAACATTTTTAATATTGAAGACTAACGTTATGCGAGCCATGGGATTACACTGTGTCCAATACTACAAAATATCCTTGCGCAGTACAGCAACTCAGTGTTTATATACTGCGAGGTGTGTATCTCTCAGTGTGTATACACGTAGATACGTGTATTTCTGGGTGCATTCACAAGATTAGTATAAACATTGGTAACTGATACGTGAGAGGAAACACTACGAAAAATATTTATTTAAAAACGTAAAGTCCTTTGACATACATTGTTCCTTAAAATCCCAGGATCGAAACGTTTTCTAATAAATATGTCCTATTGTTGGCGCACGTGTTAAAAAAAACACTCAGAGTTTACACTAAATCTTGTGTCCGGGTCGGGGCTACAAGTAATAAAAGGATGTGTTGTCAAAAATTGATGTGAATCATATGATGAAGGCTGAGATATGAATCACCTCAAAATTACCTTTTCATTACTTCTATTGTCTCCAATGTTATAAACGCTTGTATTCAACTGAAAAAGCCTGATGAATAGGCGAAACGTTTCGAAATGTTCCTTACACAGCAATAGAATCAATAGACGTGAGTGTATCAGCCAGTAAGACCAGGCTACTGTAATAAGGAGTCAAGGACCTCAGAATCATCTTTCCATTTAACTTTATTGAGTTGATGAGAGCTTTCGAATTTTCTATGGAAATTGTCCTTGGATCGTTTTTTTATCTCACCGGCCATCTTCCACTGAGTTTGGAAGGCCCGAAGAAGAAGAAGAAGACACATTCACCATTCATTTAATACCTGTCTTGCCAGAAGTGCGCAGACGTCTCATTTCAAATGATTCTCAGAACTGTAACATCCCCACCAGTACTTTATAGTGGTAAGGATGTAACATATTGTAGTTATTAAACTCAGCTCATTGGCAATTAAGACATTTACTGTTCAGTGTAGCTTGGGTGAGGACCTTGTCTTACTTTTCCAAGGTTTTTATTATTATCTTTACTTAGGTGATTGCGCAGGTTTGATCAACTAATCGATTTTGCCCAATCATTTTGTGTAAACTCAGTCAATCGTTTCCGTCTTGTACCAAGTGAGAGGGCAAATAATTTCAGCACTTAATGTGTTCTAGTTTCTCATAATGTCTTCCTATTTGTGTAGTGACCAGCGGGTCACTAGCAGCAGCAGCCGCCTAGTTAAGCAAGCAATCAATAAAAATATTTGTCTTCACACCGGACTGCGAGAGCTTGTATGAGAGCCTTGAGGTTGTCAGGTGTATCTAGAACATAAGTAAACATATCACTGGTATATATGGTGAGGGGTTACTTATTTTTGTCTAGTATTTAAAATACGAACTTATACAGTAAGTTCAGTCTAAATAAAATTGGGAAGTTTTGTATTTTAGAAAACATCAATAAATGCAGAAAGTTTAGTTCACTGAGTAAATTAATTCCTTTAACAAATAGTAAAATAAGTGTTGGTTATTCACATGTTACAACATTTGCAACCTGATAATTTACGTGGCGATTTGAGGGCAAGTGTTCAACATTCCTGAAATATTGTCAATGTCCTCAGTCACAGCCTTGTGATGAAGGTCAACATCTCGTTTTCTGAATGATACAGTGGTTTACACCTGACTGTTTTTATATCACTGTGTTTTTGTTGCTGGTCAAGCCACTTTTTTTTCCTCGTGTGTATTTACCAACATATTGGTGAGAATAACGGTGAGTGCAGCCAGTGAGTCGAGAAGCGATAGCCAATGAGGCAAACAGCAGAAAGTCAGGGGTTGCTGATGCAGTGGTTCATCATAGAACCAAAAGCTGCCACATTTGTATCAGTGTTAGTAGACATCATCGTGTACACAGTGCAGGCCAGTGATTGCTTCTTGTGGCGCCCGTGGAACAAAGCCAGCATCTATCACACTCACATCTGCGTTTTTTCTATCCTTAAGACATACACCAAGATAATACATTATCATTCGTAATCTAGATAGAAGTATACAGTTCTTCTAGACAGCGGTGTTATTGCTTTTTTTTTTTGCCCTGACGAGAAAGTTAACGGTAGCGGAGACAGCGCTACACACAGGGTCATGGAACACTGTCGTGTTACACTGTCATGCTACACTGACGAGTATAAACACAGTTCCGGCCACTGTGCTTCTCTCTGTCGTTCTTGATAATGATGCAGGTCTCAAGGTGCAGTCCACACGAGTGTGTCGTCTCTATGTTTACTTAACTGAGCTTGCAAGAGGTCAAGGATATATACGCTGTGAGGAGTGTGTTTCTCAGTGTATATATGCTTAGGGATTGCTTTAATTTTTATATAAGGGATTAAGGGATTCTTGACTGGGGTGAATAAGTTACCTGTATCCTTAATGGCCCTCAAGTAGTCTATAGGCATTAAGCCGCGTTAGCCGACCAATTGAAAGGACCCGGGTTCGATCTTCGGCGGGGAGAGACCTGTGAGTAAGTCACCTAGCAATTGCTACCTCCGTTACCCTAACGGAAATGAGATACCAAAGAGAAAGTCGGTTAACGTGAACAGCGGACGGAGGATCGAGCCTCAGTCACTACTTGTGCTGCATCACTCACACGGGTTTAGGGCTTCACGAATTAGAGTACAGTAACTCACGCATGAGTCTTGATTCTTCATATCTGCGAGACTTCATCAGAAATTTAATAAAGCTCTACTGTGAGTGATTTAAAAAAACCACTGTGGGTAATAAAGTCCCACTGTGGGTAATAAAGCCCCACTGTGGGTGATAAAGCTCATTTAAGTTCCATCCCGCTTAAAGTTTTTTTTTTAATTACAATTTGTTTTGCAATTATCCTCACCTCGACCCACCCCATCCCACCCACCCATCATAACCCCACCTCACACCACCATAGCCCACCAGACCACAACCCATCCCACCCACCCATCATAACCCCACCTCACACCACCATAGCCCATCAGACCACAAGATTCATAACACCCACCCATCATAACCCCACCTCACACCACCACAGCCCACCAGACCACAACCCATTCCACCCACCCATCATAAGCCCACCTCACACCACCATAGCCCACCAGACCACAACCCATCCCACCCACCCATCATAACCCCACATCACACCACCATAGCCCACCAGACCACAACCCATCCCACCCACAAAACCCCAGCTCATTCCACCCTACCCCCACCAAAATAAAAAAATAAATACGACTATTCAATATGGAATCTTTCAGATAAGAAATATTACCTATCGTTCCCATTGATCGCCTGTTGGAAACGACAGGGAAAGGAGTGATCAGACACATGTTCCTCATCTGGGCATCTTTATAACAAAACTAACATAATAATGAGAGGCAGGTGTTGCATATGTGTCTTATTCATTAATCTGTCAGTACAGAATATCAACAGTGTAATGAGAGACGCAAAACAGATCAGATGAGAGACATGAATGCTCTGTAACTTCCTGAAGGAAGAATGTGAGTTTCAAGTGAGTGGTATGTGGTAATGCATCCCCCGCTACCCTGGTCGATACCCAGTTATTATCCTATAATAGTTATACTATGATAATATTTATTAATATTGCTGCTTTAGTTTTTATATAAATATATAGAGTTTGCTTTACTGCAGAGAACTAAATCGAAATCATTACCAGCCCCATTCTGAGTTCGTTCCATCTAGGACCTAATTTTAGCAGCTGGAATTCAATCATTCTGCTGTTAACCTGTTCGACACTCAGTTCAACTTGGAGAGCGTGTATGAAAGCCCAGAGCTGAAATGTTACGATGGTCTTCCAGTGTTGAATCATATTGTGTGTGTGCGTGTGTGTGTGTGTGTGTGTATGTGTATGTGTGTGAGTGTGTGTGTACTCACCTATTCTCGCCACTATGTGATTGCAAGGTTCGAGTCACAGCTCCTGGTCCCTTCTTTCTGGTGGCAGCTTCTGGGTTCATTCCTGGCTGCATGGGTCCTCATACCAATTCTAAAACCTACTGAAACGTCTTGCCTTTACCACTTCTCTCTCTCTAGATCGTTCCACCTCTATAACGAACTAGTTCTTATATGTTTACGTACATACGTATGTACGTATGCAATAAGATCACAGTAAGCAGAACAACCACTGTGAAAAAATAGTGAAATTCCAAGCGCTTTCGTGACTTCTCACATTATCAAGGAACTGTTTCTTGATAATGTGAGAAGTCACGAAAGCGCTTGGAATTTCACTATTTTTTCACAGTGGTTGTACTGCATATGTATGTATATATTCATGAAATGTATATGCGTGTAGAAAGTGGCAAATTATTGCCAGAACGACCCACAAACATTCCTTACCCTCCCTTACCCCCTGAAAACTTCACCCCTGACCTGGTAAACGTTTCTTCCTTCGGGTGAGTCTCTCTCTCTCTGTGAAGTAACTGATTATTTCCATTAGAGGAAGATAATTCAATCTGCCTGGAAATGAACTTTGCTTGTGTGGCCGAGTTAGGGCGCGTCTCTGGCACCGAGGACGCTGTCCATTGAGTGCAAAGCCAACTTGAGGCAACTAATTAACCAACTTGGTCTAACTACAGCAACTTAGCGGGAGGAGGAGCAGGAGGAGGAAGAGGGGGAGAAAGAATAGGGGGGAGAAAGAATTGGGGAGGAAGAGGTGGAGGAGGAGACGTAGGAAGGAGAATAGGGGAGAAGGTGGAAGAATTAGGGAGGAGGAGGCGGAGGAAGAACAGGGGAGAAGGAAGAAGAGATGAGGGGAGGAGAAGACGGAGGAGGAGGTAGAAGAGAGGGGAGGTGTTCATCACTGTACTGTACATCACTCCAGTGTTCATCAATACAGTGTTCATCACTACAGTGTTCATCACTACAGTGTTCATCACTACAGTGTTCACCACTACTTGTCGACATTATATATCATTATTATCATCATGAAAAACAAAAGCATAGTGACATCTCATTACAGTAACATCAAATAACATCAACAAATAACATCAACCCGTGTTGTTTTAGCCCGCCTCATAGTGAGCAAAAATTCCACAACCCTCTAACCACTGCTCCATACAATCCTACAAGAACCAAGCACCCAGCAGAGCTAGGTGTTGTACCGTGATCCGAGAACACACGATGGTGTGGATGCCTCAGAACTAATTTCATTCTACTTCATGTTTGGTCTACTAGCCTCCATAAGGAGTATATTTAGTATTGTAACCACGGACGAGTAGTATTTAATCAATAACAACACTGCGACTAGCCGGGGGATCGAATCTGTGTTGTTTTAGCCCACCCGTGGGTTAGAGCGTCGTGGAATTTTCGCTCACCATGAGGCAGGCTAAAACAACACGGGTTCGATCCCGGCTAGTCGCAGTGTTGTTATTGATTAAATACCACTCGTTCGTGGTTACATACGATATATATATATATATATATATATATATATATATATATATATATATATATATATATATATATATATATATATATATATATGTATTAGAACAATCGAATCAGTGGATATAACCCGCGGTGTCCCTTAACTGCTCTGTAACTACATTGCTAACATTACCAGCAGTGGCATTACTGACGTTTATAGAGTCTCCCGGATACTAACTGAAGCAGCAGGTGTGTGAGAGAGAGAGAGAGAGAGAGAGAGAGAGAGAGAGAGAGAGAGAGAGAGAGAGAGAGAGAGAATATCCAATGGTTAACAGAGAGGAAGAATAATAGGTGGTGTGATCTATTTGAAATAACCGATTTCTAATTGCTGCTAACAAGGAGCAGGTCACAACTCGCAAGCAATCACCAGGTCACCTCATACTAACAACCACCGGGTCACCTCCCGTTAACAAGCACTAATTAAGCCAATCATCATCCAGCATTTTGCTATCAAACTTTGACAGTCTGTCAATCATACCTACTGACTGATGGATGTTGTTTTCGTCTCATTTTTGTATATTCCCCAGAAATTCGCTCACCAATGTCATTAAAACTTCTCATAAAGATTTTTTTTTCATCTTACGTTTGACTTAACTTGAAATTACTTAAGTCTTTCCCCCCAAAAAAATACTTTCGTAAGAAAGGTAAATTTAGTAAAGGGGTAAAAATGGTGTTCGGAGCACTAAATGCCACAGTGGGAGCCACTGTTGTAGGAGTAGTGGAAGCCACTGTTGTAGTAGTGGAAGCCACTGTTGTAGGAGTAGTGGAAGCCACTGTTGTAGTAGTGGAAGCCACTGTTGTAGGAGTAGTGGAAGCCACTGTTGTAGGAGTAGTGGAAGCCACTGTTGTAGTAGTGGAAGCCACTGTTGTAGGAGTAGTGGAAGCCACTGTTGTAGGAGTAGTGGAAGCCACTGTTGTAGGAGTAGTGGAAGCCACTGTTGTAGGAGTAGTGGAAGCCACTGTTGTAGTAGTGGAAGCCACTGTTGTAGGAGTAGTGGAAGCCACTGTTGTAGGAGTAGTGGAAGCCACTGTTGTAGTAGTGGAAGCCACTGTTGTAGTAGTGGAAGCCACTGTTGTAGGAGTAGTGGAAGCCACTGTTGTAGGAGTAGTGGAAGCCACTGTTGTAGGAGTAGTGGAAGCCACTGTTGTAGGAGTAGTGGAAGCCACTTTTGTAGGAGTAGTGGAAGCCACTGTTGTTTAAGGGTAATAGTAGACACTGTTTTGCATGGGGTAATAGTAGACACTGTTGTGTAAGGTGTAATAGTAGACACTGTTGTGTAAGGTGTAATAGTAGACACTGTTGTGTA
The DNA here is from genome assembly GCA_009830355.1 of Cherax destructor. NCBI lineage: Eukaryota > Metazoa > Arthropoda > Malacostraca > Decapoda > Parastacidae > Cherax > Cherax destructor. The sequence continues at coordinate 125,399 of WNWK01000088.1, read as the reverse complement.
AAGTGTACTAGTAGACACTGTTGTGTAAGGTGTAATAGTAGACACTGTTGTGTAAGGTGTAATAGTAGACACTGTTGTGTAAGGTGTAATAGTAGACACTGTTGTGTAAGGGGTCACAGTAGACAATGTTGTGTAAGGGGTCACAGTAGGCACTGTTGTGTAGGGGGTAATAGTAGACACTGTTGTGTAAGGGGTCACAGTAGACACTGTTGTGTAAGGGGTCACAGAAAACACTTGTGTAAGGGGTCACAGTAGACACTGTTGTGTAAGGGGTCACAGTAAACACTGTTGTGTGAGGGATCACAGTAGACACTGTTGTGTAAGGGGTCACAGTAGACACTGTTGTGTGAGGGGTCATAGAAGACACTGTTGTGTAAGGGGTCACAGTAGGCACTGTTGTGTAAGGAGTCACAGAAGACACTGTTGTGTAAGGGGTCACAGTAGACACTGTTGTGTGAGGGATCACAGTAGGCACTGTTGTGTAAGGGGTCACAGTAGACACTGTTGTGTGAGGGGTCACAGAAGACACTGTTGTGTAAGAGGTCACAGTAGACACTGTTATGGAAGGGATACAAGAACGTTTGACAACAAACTCTACATATAAAAAACAACGCAATGATTTCTTCTGAACTCTGTATTTTAATAAGTAAAAAGTTGAGATAAAAATATTTTTATAGCGTGTGAAAGAATATCATCAGTATAAATATATATGTCATATTGACTGCTGTAGAGTGACCAGTAAATTTAGAACCAAGGGGGAAAAATAAATAATATATATGTTGCATCTGTGCAGATACCTATGAGGTTTTGTGTACTTGTTGACTTTCAATCTCGTCAGCGTTCGTGTACCAACAATAATAATGGGGGTCACACTGAACACGTTCAGTGATTAAAAGTTTTTATGGTTGCATCTTTTTTCTAAATTTTCCCGTTTGTTCCAAACTCAAGGGACAAATTGTACGTAAAATAAAGTGGGACTCAATACACCACCCTGATGATTATGAATCATTATTTATCTAAGCTATTATTATTATTAAGTACTAGTAATAGTAGTAGTAATAGTAGTAGTAGTAGTAGTAGTAGTAGTAGTAGTTAGTAGTAGTAGTAGTAGTAGAGTAGAGAGTAGTAGTAGTAGTAGTAGTAGCAGCTAGAGAGTAGTAGAGCAGTAGTAGTAGTAGTAGTAGAGTAGAGTAGAGTAGTAGTAGTAGTAGTAGCAGCAGAGTAGCAGCGTAGTAGTAGTAGTAGTAGTAGTAGTAGTAGTAGTAGCAGTAGTAGCAGCAGTAGTAGTAGTAGTAGTAGTAGTAGTAGTAGTAGTAGTAGTAGTAGTAGTAGTGGTGGTGAAGCGCCAGACCGTAAGAGGGGATAATAAGGTCTGATCCTAATAGGGAAAGATTAGTTCTGATTCCTTGGATAAAGAGCCCTTCGTCGGCATTATGTCACTTCGCTTAAAAGGTTCATTTGATTAACACCGACAAGAATCTTCGCCCACCACTGTGGTGGGCTGCAGCACCCACCACAGTGGTGGGCTGCTGCACCCACCACAGTGGTGGGCTGCTGCACGTGGTTTTCTGCACCCACCACAGTGGTGGGTTGCTGCACCCACCATAGTGGTGGGTTGCTGCACCCACCACAGTCTTGACAATCTTCTTAGGGAGTACTGTGAGGCTTAATTTTACATCTTATACTGCATGGTTGACGCAGAGGAAATTAATAATAATAATAATAATAATGATAATAATAATAACGTTATTATTATTATAATAATTATTATCATTTTTATTATTATTATTATTATTATTATTATTATCATTTTTAATATTGTTATTACTATCATTATTATTATTATTATTATTATTATTATTATTATTATATATTATTATTATTATTATTATTATTATTACTGTATTATCATTATTATTATTATTATTATTATTATTATTATTATTATTATTATTATTATTATTATTATTATTATTATTATTATTATTTTCCTTTCCTCTGCGTCAACCATGCAGTATAAGATGTAAAATTATTATTATTTTTATTGTTGTTTTTTTTTGGTCAAGAGGCAACCACCCTAGAAGGGACGGGAGAGAGGTGGGAGAGAGGTGGGAGAGAGGTGGGAGAGAGGTGGGAGAGAGGTGGGAGATAGGTGGGAGAGAGGTGGGAGAGAGGCTCAGGAGATAGAAGGAAAGGGGGAGAGAATAAGTGATGAGGATGGGTGAAGGAGCACGTCTTGTTAAAACGCTTACTTAGTCTTCAGTGTCTTGGAAGTGGGGATGGCAATAGCAAGGGTACCTGAGGTAGGAGGGGAGACTACCTAGGTCCTGGTGGGAAATAATTTGCTATTATGGGAAGTGTACTGAGGCACTGAGTACCTTACAAGGCTGAGGGACTGACTACCTAATCTTGCACTGTCTCCAGTACGCCAACTCTGTATTGAACTGAATAAACCGCTGGTTTGGAGACCCAAATGTTGCACATGTGTTTTATTTAACACCGAATGGTGTATATTTCTCAGTATATGTATAAAAAAGTTTACATTAATCTCAATTTAATCGACTGAAGCATTATTGACTGGTGGTGAACAAGTGACCAACAACCTTGATGATCCTCGTTTAATCGATAGGCTTTCAACCCCATTGACCAACCAATATCCTGCAATATAATAAACAGATAACAGTGTAGTGAGTAAAGAATGAGGCGCGTGGGAAGGAAGTGGGTAGGTGATGGCAGCCGTAGAAGCATAATATACCTGGACCACTGAGGAGTAGGGCCCTTAGGTATTATCCATCATTCAGGTTCCAGACCTCCTTAATTCTATCCTGCTCGGGAGGTCCCCCGCTGCCTCCCTCAAGCCGGAAATGACCTAAATTGGATATTTAAGGATATAATGCAGGGAAATGGGAAGAGGAAAGTCTTATGAAGGAGGATCAATGGCATGGAGTAGAGAGGGGAGTGAAGGTTGGGAGGGATTGTTCAGAGGGAGGGAGTTAGGGTTAAGGCGTATTTTATGGTGGGGCGTAAACGAAAGGAGCCGAAATAAAATTAGCAACTATATTTCTGCTTTGAAGAAGATGGGGAAAAAGGCAGAAAGGAGAACAAATTGAAGAATAACTGGATGCCACGAAGAAATAGATAATAATAATAATAATAATAATAATAATAATAATAATAATAATAATAATAATAATAATAATAATAATAATAATAATAATAATAATAATAATAATAATAATAATAATAATAATAATAATAATAATAATAATAATAAAATTTATAATAACAATAAAATTAAAAATAACCATATAGTCTAGCCTCTTAACTACTGCAAAAAAATATATTTAAAAAAATGACAAATGATCAACTTGTTGAGAAGATTCATTCAAAATCACGAACGAAACGAATCTTGTTCAAAATGAATATATTATGAAGTTCATCCCCGGGTGATACAGAGAGGTTCTAACTGGAGGTCACAGTGAGGTTCATTGCCAGGTTGTAAAGGCGGGTTTTAATTCGATCGATTAACGTATGTCAAAAACCGGTTCAACGTGATTGGTTCCCGTGAACAAAAGGAATGCTGTATCTTCCACTCGCTGAAGTTGTTGATATATAAGGAAAAGGTCAAGCCTGAGTATTAATTTTTCGTTCTTGCAGCCTTATGCGACATCCAAGTGCAATGGGACTTCCCTAGGGTCACCCCTAAGAGTAATTAACCCTGTAGAACCCATTATAACCAAGCAGTATGGTCTTTCTCCTTTAGGTTCTCCTCTACGATGCTATATTCAAAGTAGCAGAGAATATTTTCTACAGACTATTCAGTTAGGGTTAATAACTTTAAGGAAGCAAAGCGGTTTTTTTTTTTCTTGGAGACATTTTGTGCTGCCCAAGGTCCAACCCCAAGAGTCGACTAGAACACAGGTGTCAGTGCACTGCTGGGGGAATAGTCGTAACTTGTAGGGATACTTATGGGGATTGAACCCAGATATTTCGATTTCGAGCCGAATGCTCTGCCACTAAGCTACGAGTCATACTATAACACGTAGAGCAGAACAGCCTCAACTACCATAACGTGTAGCTGAGAAGAGATTTATATAGCTTAATGAAAAACCTCCTCTACTATAACGTAGTCTTGTTCTCTCTGTCTCTCTGGAGAACCTTGTGCTATTGGATCCTTCAATCATACACCTAGATAATACATATTGTTCTTACTCTTGACAGAAGTGGGCAGCACTTCTCAGAAGCTAGACACAGGACTTGCAAGTCCTCTGAAATTTGCTCACATGTACTACCATAATAATAATAATATAATAATAATAATAATAATAATAATAATAATAATAATAATAATAATAATAATAATAATAATAATAATTATAATAATAATAATAATAATAATAATAATAATAATAATAATAATAATAATAATAATAATAATAATAATAATAATAACAATAATAATATTATGAGTCACTTTAAAAGTCCAGCACGAGGCTAGCAGTCATCCGGGTTTCACAGCTGGTTGAACAACGTCACTTTTTGATCCGATAGACTCGAGCACTCGTCAAGGGTGGTGTGTTGGGCGGGGCCGGACCTGTCTCCCGCCACGGCTGACAGAATGTCACTCAACGAGAGAAAGTCAATCCACTTACGAAGGTCAAGTTCTTCATTTTCCTCTTAAAGAAGGGAGGGGAAGAAAGATCCAATGAGGGAGATAAAAGTTGGGACTATAAGTAAAGGTTTTGGGGACTGAAAGTGGAGGGTTAAAAGACTGAAAGTGGTGGTTTTGAGGGCTTAAAGGGGGAGATCGTGGGACTGGAACTGACAGTTTCTGGACTGAAAAAAAGTGACTGTGGAGACTGAAAGTGGTAGCTTTGGTGAACTAAAGTGGAGGTTTTGGGCAATGAAAGTGGCGGCTTTGAGAACTGAAAGTGGCCGTTTTGGTGACTGGAATTGGTAATTTTGGAGACATAAATTGGAACTTTGGGGGATTGAAGGTGACACCTTTGCAGTGTGTGAGTTTAGTGGAGGTTTCTGCCCTTGGCTATCACCGTGTGTTGTCACGACGGAGGCTTCACAAAAGGCTTCCACAGAAAGAGAATGGGACGTGACCTTTTTCATTGTACAGTAAAATCTTTTACGTGTGGGAAAAAAGGCCTCTTCTTTTTTTACAAGGGCACCAGAGAATTGTGTCTTTTCCACACAATGTTATGAGGAAAAGACATGTGACAAACAGGTTTTTCTATGTGGCAAAATTTCGATGTATTAAAGCTTTATTAATGATAATCCTCTGTGTGGAGCTTTATCAAGTCTCTGATAAAGCAGTGGAGAAATGCAATCACTAGGACATATTTATTGAAAACTTTTCGTTCCTTGGTCCTACTGTATATTAGGTAAATAATAAAGGTTTATGTAAAGCTTTATCAAGTAAATAATAATCGTCTATGTAGAGCGTTATTCAAATCAATGATAATTCTCCGTGTAGACCTCGTTCATTGATTTGATAAAGCGTTATATAGAGCTTTATTATAGACTTAAAAATGCTCTACACAGAGAGTGAAGTACTGTCACGATAGAAGCTTGTCACTCTATGTATTGCTTGCTGCGTGTCTTGGGAAGCAGAGAATGAGGGAAAAGGTATTGAACTGAATATGTGTTAATCAATGGGACCCAGCAGACAAAACATTACTACACCGCCTGTTACTGTTATAAAGGAAGGTGAGGTACAGATATAAATGGGAATATCTCAAGGCCGGAAAAGTGCTGCAGGGTGTACACTGGATGCATATAACTTTATTCTTGTCTGCTTTTCACTGTTGCTATTATTTATAGGCCTTTTATTGGTCTCTAGGTAAATTTAATTTCGGTGGAGGATGCAGCAAGTCCAGAAATTTATTAAAAATGGCATTAAACAGCATAAACCATTATTATTATGTGGTTTTGGCCAGTGGGAATTTAATCAAAATAATTTATTTCATTATTCTATCAAATGAAAGAAGGAGAGCTAAACTTGTGGGAGTCTCGCTCAGGCGTGTCAAGGAACACAAGTGAGATAGAGAGCTGGAAACAAGGCTGAATCCAGTATTATTCTGAATGAGTAAGATGGAAAAAAAATTAATATCGAATCCGAAGAGAAGCATGGTCATAGTCTTCCCACTTTTCACAACATTGCTGAGGTGACACTGCTGGTTAGGTGTAAGGGGCAGAAAAAAGTAGACCAACATACATGTACAAGGTTAATATATACTGGAAAGTTATTGGAGAGAAATTAACCTGACCACACTGGAAGACAGGAGGGATAGGGGGGGGAGGATATGATAATGACATATAAAATACTGAGGGGAATTGACAAGGTGGATAGGGACAGAATGTTTCAGAGATGGGACACAGCAGCAAGGAGTCACAACTGGAAGATGAAAATTGAGATGAATCATAGAGTTGTCAGGAAGTGAAACAATGTGGATAGCGATGTAGCGGAGGAGGGATTCATACATAGCTTTAAGAAGAGGTACAATGACGTTCTTTGAGTAGGGAGAGAGTGGACCTACTAGCACCCAGCAAAGAGGCGGCGCCAGGAGCTGTGACTCGACCTCTGCAACCACAAATAAGTGAGTAGGTACGATAGACCTCAAGAAGCCAGAAACTTACCAGCATAACTCACGAAATCGTAATGACACGATTGCAAACAAACCATACCACGGGTGGGGTTCGAACCCGCGGTTAGAGAGTCTCAAACCTCGCGACGGTCTGGAGTTTTGAGACTCTCTGACCGCGGGTTCTAACCCCACCCGTGGTATGGTTAGTCAGCATAACTTAACATAGCAGGCCAGGAGCTGTGAATCGACCCCTGCAATCACAGATCGCTAAGTACACAGCGGGTGTTCCACCCGACTTTTCCAAAACATACCTGAAAATATAGAGGGGGAAAAATGATTCCCACATCTGAGAAAAAGATCCGTAATGAGCGTCTTTTATATTCCAAGACATTGCAGGTTCAGTCTCGCTATCTCGTAGCTCAAGAAATTTTGAGATTTTTTAATTCTGAACTGATTTTTTGCAGTTATTTGTTAGCTTTTTCATTTATCGGAACTCTTAAATAAAAGCAACGTCCGTATATATATATAAAATAATTATCCAAATAATTAATAGGGCGTAGTAACAAATCTAAGAATTTTTTTTAATAATAATAAGCAGTTTTTTAATAAAAAAAATAGAAAGGACAAAAGAAAAATTGAAAGAGAGAGAGAGAGAATTAAGAGAAGAGAAAGAATTCCTTCTCTTTCTGGCTCAGTGTTCCAACACCTGTTGCAAATTTATTATCGTGGGAAAAGAGGTTGAAAACTGTTACCAATTTACGAGTGTCTGGGTGGGAGTCGACTTGCTAATATCCCTAGCAGCTGGAGCGGAGGTTACCTGTGATTTACACTGGTAACTCTATTCCAATTCTACGTGATTAATGTGTGTTACTTTCTCCTCTCTGTCTGTCTGTCTGTCTCTCTCTGTCTCTCTCTCTCTCTCATCAAGGAGCAGGTGCAAATGGTTTACCACAGGTTGGAGCCGCGTCAGCGTGTTTCAATAATGAGCATGTAAGTTGCTCATCAGCCTTATCATCAAGGCCCCGACACGTCGACGCTGTGTGTGTGGTGCTGCGCGTCCTCTAATATGCTGTCCATGGCTGTGGTATGGTGAATTATGATGAAAGATGCTGTTATAAGCGATGATATAATGAATTATGCTCTGAAGTGTTTATCTAGGTTGTAATATGGTGAATTATGCTCTGATGTGTTCATCTAGGTTGTAATATGATGAATTATGCTCTGATGTGTTTATCTAGGTTGTAATATGGTGAATTATGCTCTGAAGTGTTTATCTAGGTTGTAATATGATGAATTATGCTCTGATGTGTTTATATAGGTTGTAATATGGTGAATTATGCTCTGATGTGTTTATCTAGGTTGTAATATGGTGAATTATGCTCTGATATGCTGTGTTAGGTAGTGATATAATATGCTAAGAGGTTTGGTAAGGTTTGTTAGGAAACATGACGAGTGTTTCCTGACTCGGGTCTTACTCAGCTTTTGGTCACCTGACCGAGGCCTTCCGCTGGCTTACCGATCCACCCCTCTAAAAATCATAATCATAGTTATAACAATTGCTATTGTTATGCTGAGATATATAATTATTACTGACGGCATATACTTCGTTGTTTTGGTATATGGTATGATATTATATTCTGTGCTGTGTTGTGGAATGCTTGCTTTTGATACCTAGTTATGTGTCTTTTGTTGTCTAGAACTGTAGTTTAGTTTACTGTGTGAGGTATGATACCACATCGATTCCAGGCTGAGGGACTGATTACCTCAAACTCCTCCTCCTTCTACCGTTCTTCTTTGTACTAGACTGATAAAGCCAATGTGTGGCGAAAATTTTCCTCAAGTTCTTCACAAGTGTTTAATTTTTCAACTTGTCGGTATATGCGCTATGATGTGCTATTTTACGCTATGTTGTGGTACAGTGTGCAATACTGCAACTAGCTAATACTAGTTGCAATATGCCACCTTGGAATTTATCAAGTGGATACGAGAGTCCATCGACCACCAACTTCTTGTGAACCTTTATTTTTTTATTTGGATTACTTATAATTGCTTTAATTGAAAAAAAAAAATAATTCTTCATACCATTTTTCAATCAGTGCAAAAAATAAATTCCAGGTAATTCATTTTATCCTACCCAAGTGTTGGCTAATCCTTTCTAGTAATAATAATAATAATAATAATAATAATAATAATAATAATAATAATAATAGTAGTAATAATATTAATAATAATAATATAATAATAATAATAATAATAATAATAATAATAATAATAATAATAATAATAATAATAATAATAATAATAATTGGATATGTATATATATATATATATATATATATATATATATATATATATATATATATATATTATTTTTATTTTTTTTATTAACACATCGGCCGATTCCCACCAAGGCAGGGTGGCCCGAAAAAGAAAAACTTTCATCATCATTCACTCCATCACTGTCTTGCCAGAAGGGTGCTTTACACTACAGTTATAAAACTGCAACATTTACACCCCTCCTTCAGAGTGCCGGCACTGTACTTCCCATCTCCAGAACTCAAGTCCGGCCTGCCGGTTTCCTGAATCCCTTCATAAATGTTACTTTGCTCACACTCCAACAGCACGTCAAGTATTAAAACCATATGCCTCCATTCACTCCTATCAAACACGCTCACACATGCTTGCTGGAAATCCAAGCCCCTCGCACACAAAACTTCCTTTACCCCCTCCTCCAACCTTTCCTAGGCCGACCCCTACCCCGCCTTCCTCCACTACAGATTTATACACTCTGAAGTCACTCTGTCTCGTTCCATTCTCTCTACATGTCCAAACCACCTCAACAACCCCTCCTCAGCTCTCTGGACAATCGTTTTGGTAATCCCGCACCTCCTCCTAATTTCCAAACTCCGAATTCTCTGCATTATATTCACACCACACATTGACCTCAGACATGACATCTCCACTGCCTCCAGCCTTCTCCTCGTTGCAACATTCATCACCCATGCTTCACACCCATATAAGAGCGTTGGTATAACTATACTCTCATACATTCCCCTTTTACTTCCATGGACAAGGTTCTTTGTCTCCACAGACTCCGAAGTGCTCCACTCACCCTTTTCCCCTCATCAATTCTATGATTCACCTCATCCTTCATAGACCCATCCGCCGACATGTCCACTCCCAAATATCTGAATACATTCACCTCCTCCATACTCCATATATATATATATATATATATATATATATATATATATATATATATATATATATATATATATATATATATATATATATATATATATATATTGAAGTTATTTAAAGTCGACCCTTCGCGGTCAAAATTAATTTTTCTATTTTGACTGTCAATAAATCACAAAAATTAATTTGAACGTCTCTCTACGAGAAACGACAATTTGTCATGCTTCTCTGAATCCTCTGTATAGTGGACGCTGCATGCAGGGGCAGTAACAGTAGCAGCAGCAACACCAGCAGGAGGAACACCAGCAGGAGGAACACCAGCAGGAAGTAGCAGCTTCACCAGCAGTAATTACAGCAGAAGCAGGTACAGCATCAATAACAGCAGTAATACAAAAGAAGCAGCAACAACAACAGCGTGTTCTGCTATACATTTAACACCACAATCACCTAAATGCTTAACACTTAGCATTTCACTAATGTTAATGTTCACATCTCATAATTCACTCATTTAAATACATAACATCTAACATTACAATCATCAAAATACTTCAAATCTAATTTTACAATCTTCTATATACTCTACAATCACTATTACAATCACTTTAATACTTCACATCTAACACTAATATTATCTGAATATCTGATGAGATTCTGAAATATTTACGCAATTTATTAAACACACATGAAAACACGCATGGATAGCATAAATAATTGAAATCACATAAGCGAACACAGTACGCAAGATTTGCGCATGAAAGTAGAGTGGCCACACCCCCATCATCTACTTTTTTGGGTGACCGCTCGCTTCGTCATGCCCTCAAGGTCACTGTTTAGTCTGGATCTAGTTGGGTGACGCAGGTTGTTGGAAAGTACTAAGCTAGCGAACCTGCACACGTTGCGCAACGCGCACACACACACACACACACACACACACACACACACACACACACACACACCCAGTAGCAGACAGCGAAGAGGCGGGGCCAGGAGCTGAGTCTCGACCCCTGCAACCACAATTAGGTGAGCAATTAGGTGAGTACACACCTGAGCATATCGAAAAAAATATGTATCATTGATTTTACATCATTATGAATAAGTTTAAATTGACCTATATATATATATATATATATATATATATATATATATATATATATATATATATATATATATATATATATATATATATATATATATATATATATATATATATATATACGTATATATGAATATCTACATTTTGTGTGTGTGGAAAGGAGTCTTGTAACAGTGAAGGAAGGCAGGCGGAGGGAGGGAGGCAGGTGATGGACGAGCAGTTAACAAAAACCCAAAAATAGGTCACCTTGGTCTCCAGCTGGAGAACTAACTAACCTTGAAGACAAGTCTACACTCCTCACCTCTCTCCTGTCGCTCTTCAAACTTCTCCTTATCCATCCTTTCTCCCTCATTTGTTTCCCTCTCTCTCCCCTATTTTTTGTTTATTTTGACAAGGGTTTTTATAGGGTTAGGTTAAGTTCCCACTTTTATTTACAAGCTAAGAGATGTTACCTACTTCACTTCATTTAAATTCCTTTTATTGTTATGAAACATACAAATAGGGAACAGGATGAAGTTGGAGCCATCAACAGACTTTATTTCATCAATGTCATTATGCTGTAGAAACATGTTCCAGACTCGAGTAATTCTAGGAATGAATGTTCTTGGATGAAGTAATGTTCTTGAGAAGGATACAGCCAGAGTGTAGTTGCTAGTGCTGCGTAACCTACATAATAATAAGACCAACTACATCTCTCTGGTGTTGAAGCCTCTGCTGAAATGGTAGATCTGTCCTGGCTGGGTCCAGGGGAGAGATACGTCATGTTGTTGCTCTGTCCAGAAGTCTTAGATGAGACGGGGGGATGGGGAATAGATATCCAAGAAAATGGATCATACTCAAGGTGTGAGCGTACTTGTGTCTGTCTTACAGAATTGTGCAACTCTCGCTCCCCCCTTCTCTCTCTCTCTCTCTCTCTCTCTCTCTCTCTCTCTCTCTCTCTCTCTCTCTCTCTCTCTCTCTCACTCTCGCTCTCATTCACCAGTATTAGTAACAATAATAATGATCTTCTTATTATTATAAACAGTAAAATTCCTTTTAATTCAACAGCGAAAGTTAGTCTGGTCTTGCCTGTCTCCACATCACAATATATCAAAGGTTTTTTTTTCGAGGTTCAAAAATGAAGTAATTAGAAAGTGTTTGTGGTTGATGGACTGAAACAAAATTGTTCCTAACTCATTAAACGACCTAGTTTACCTTTTTTTTACCTGATAGCACAATCTCGATCGTTTAGTAAGTTCCTTGACGCTATGAAGAAAGTTAGCTTTTTGCTAGCCACCCATGTCATAACTTCCTCAAGGCAGTAATTTCAAGTTAGATCGTGGACGAGGGAAGGATACGCCATTCTGCAGGGATTTTTGGGTATTGGGTGAACGTGCATAGAATAATATGTGTTTGGAACACACAAGGGACTTAAATTACATGAGGTTGAATATGGCACAAGTGTCCTTTTTCCACGAGTCGTGATGATTGATTATGGCCCTGGTGGGCGAAACGTCTTCTCAATAAAATGCCATGATATGCATATTGTATCTTGAACTCAAATTAAATTGCAATAAACAACTATCGACGAATAAACAGAAGGTCAGACTGTCAATTTACGGACCGCAGTTCGAGCCTCTCGTCCACTCTTCTGTTTATTCATATTGTACCTTATTAAGAAACTTGTCAGTATATTACACTAGTGACGACGAACGAACGAAGACACAGGTAAGGCCCATGTGGGTGAAAGGGAGATTTGGAAAGAGGAAGATAAGTGGGTGAGAGGAACGAATAAGAGAAAGGAGAAAAAGGGCCAGGGCTAAACCCAGCTGCATAGCGTTGGTTGGCAAGGTAGAGGGACTAGTTGCTGGGCCGTAGTGACTGCAAGAAGGTGTTTGTCGCAATGGTAGTACTGGACTGGTTTGGGAGGCAAAGGACATTCACACAGGTGTCGGCACAACGCTAAGGCTGGTTTCCTGTCGTCTGCTTCTCAAATGCATGATATGGGTTGGAGAGGGGAAGCCATGGAAGTTGAGTTAGTAAAAAGTACGTCTCTTAAGGTACACCCCTGCAGAGGGCAGGGCAGAGGTTAAGAATTAGAGGTTAGGGGTAACGTTTAGGAGTAGAGAGGAGGAGGAGAAGGATTGAATAGGGATTGGAAGAGGTTTCATCAAGGAAGGTCATCCAAGTGTCTTGGTGGGTTTCTAGTCGGTCTAACTGTCACTGAGTTCTTTCCAGAACACGTTCAGTGCCGGGGTGCCAGTCCTGGCGTGGAGAGACTCGCTTGTAGCAAAGTCGTCACAAACCACTAGTGACATACAAGCTGCAGTCCTAAGCTATAAGTTCAGACGTTGGGTGAAGTCATCTGGTGTGCCACTTTGATAATAATAATAATAATAATAATAATAATAATAATTATTATTATTTCTACAAGTACATGTAGAAGGTATACAGACCATAGCTGACATCAATGACATACTACTATATAGAAAGCCTCTTGTTATGCTGAGCATTTCGGGCATACTAAGTCAGTTTTGTCCCAGGATGCCACCCACACCACTCGCCTAACACCCAGGTACCTATTTTAATGATAGGTGAACATGGACAACAGGTGTCTTAACACGTCCTAATGTTTCCACCCGTACCGGGGATCGACCCACGGACTTCAGTGTGTGATCTGAGTGCGCTACCAATCGAGATACGGGACACTGTCATTACTGAGTCAAAATAGAAGAAAGTTGCAGTAATGTGTAGCCGATAAGCGACGACAAGACACGTTCAGCCATGGTGTGTCCCGTGGCTTGGTTGACAGCGCAATCAGGTCATATACTGAGTGTCCATGGTTCGATGCCTGGCCGAGTGGAAACACTGGGCATATTTCCTTACACCTGCTGTCTCTGTTCACCTAGCGGTAAGTAGGTACCTGGGTGTTAGCCGACTGGTGTGGTGGCATCCAGGCGGATGTTAGTATACCTTAGATATGCCTGGGCTTTGAAACTGTCTATGACAGGATAACAGCTCTTAGCCTGTAAAATTGATTTCTGTAAAACTAAACACCAATATTACAGCTACTTTTTACCATCATGAGAGCGATATCTTAGGCGAAACGTCGTACTAATGACAATCTCCTTTTGCTCTATGTGTCTTTTTACCTTAATTAAAAGTTGTAAGGCGTGTGTAATTAAGCAAATTGCACATAGGGAGTTAGTCTTACTCAGTGAACAACTCCCAGCGCCAATACACCACCGGGAGTTAAATCCCAGAGCGAAGTTAATATCAGAGCCAGGAATTATTTTTCCTGACGAAGAAAACCCAACAACCATCTCTTCTCCTCTGGAACAAACTTTAAGAGTTGAAGTACTAAAAAAAATGAAATAATTGACCAACTTGAAGACTGGACACTCACGACTAGCTCACCAAAACACACTTTCTTGATATGCTCCTTGGCTGTTGATTAATCACTGGTTATTTTCCTGATATTAGTGGTATTCGTACACACTGTAAGTTGTCTGGAGGCTTAAGGGATTCGTTGCACTGAAATAAAATCCTCTTTCGTTGGTGTTAGAGTTCATTTAGGAGGCTGGGAAACGCTTCCGGCAGCTCTCTAATACAAAGTTCCACCCACATAGCATCGCCGAGGGAATTAATAATAATAATAATAATAATAATAATAATAATAATAATAATAATAATAATAATAATATTATTATTATTATTATTATTATTATTATTATTATTATTAATTATTAAATACGAGTTGTTTACCAGGCAACTTCCTCTTAATTAGTCAGAGATATTGTTCTTAATTTTTTAACTTTCATATATATATATATATATATATATATATATATATATATATATATATATATATATATATATTGACACTGTGCTTTTGGGAGATTCTGAAGAGAAGCTGCAGAGGTTGGTGGATGAATTTGGTAGGGTGTGTAAAATAAGAAAATTGAAAGTGAATATAGGAAAGAGTAAGGTGATGAGGATAACAAAAAGAATAGGTGACGAAAGATTGGATATCAGATTGGAGGGAGAGAGTATGGAGGAGGTGAATGTATTCAGATATTTGGGAGTGGACATGTCGCGGATGGGTCTATGAAGGATGAGGTGAATCATAGAATTGATGAGGGGAAAAGGGTGAGTGGAGCACTTCGGAGTCTGTGGAGACAAAGAACCTTGTCCATGGAAGTAAAGGGGAATGTATGAGAGTATAGTTATACCAACGCTCTTATATAGGTGTGAAGCATGGGTGATGAATGTTGCAACGAGGAGAAGGCTGGAGGCAGTGGAGATGTCATGTCTGAGGTCAATGTGTGGTGTGAATATAATGCAGAGAATTCGGAGTTTGGAAATTAGGAGGAGGTGCGGATTACCAAAACGATTGTCCAGAGCTGAGGAGGGTTGTTGAGGTGGTTTGGACATGTAGAGAGAATGGAACGAGACAGAGTGACTTCGAGAGTGTATAAATCTGTAGTGGAGGGAAGGCGGGGTAGGGGTCGGCCTAGGAAAGGTTGGAGGGAGGGGTAAAGGAAGTTTTGTGTGCGAGGGCTTGGATTTCCAGCAAGCATGTGTGAGCGTATTTGATAGGAGTGAATGGAGGCATATGGTTTTAATACTTGACGTGCTGTTAGAGTGTGAGCAAAGTAACATTTATGAAGGGATTCAGGAAACCGGCAGGCCGGACTTGAGTTCTGGAGATGGGAAGTACAGTGCCGGCACTCTGAAGGAGGGGTGTAAATGTTGCAGTTTTATAACTGTAGTGTAAAGCACCCTTCTGGCAAGACAGTGATGGAGTGAATGATGATGAAAGTTTTTCTTTTTCGGGCCACCCTGCCTTGGTGGGAATCGGCCGATGTGTTAATAAAAAAAAAAAAATATATATATGTCGTGCCGAATAGGTAAAACTTGCAATTTTTGGCTAACGCTCTTCATGGCGAATAAGGCAAACGAAAATATGTGAATGCAATAATTTCGCAAAAATCATT
This sequence comes from Cherax destructor, assembly GCA_009830355.1. Classification (NCBI taxonomy): domain Eukaryota; kingdom Metazoa; phylum Arthropoda; class Malacostraca; order Decapoda; family Parastacidae; genus Cherax; species Cherax destructor. The sequence goes on along the minus strand of WNWK01000088.1, from coordinate 109,536 downwards.
CTGAACCAAACTATAAAAATATATTTCACTGTGTTTGTTTGTTATTAAATTAAGAGAATTGAACGAGTGATGGTAAAAATGTTTCCTTATTCGGGAGGAGACATATCACATATATTAACAAAGAGGATACAAAAGCAATGAGGAAAGGAGGCAAGAAACCTCATCTACTGGAGGAAAACCAAGGCATCAACACCTCTGTACACTGCTGCGCCTCCCGTCCCTGGCTTTTAACCTCATGATTGAGCCACAGTTGGCGAATGAGCATTAACGCACACCAACAAACAACGGTAATATAAAGATACCTAGGAGGCCAGTGTTTTAAAAACACCTAGGAGGCCAGAGTTTTAAAAACACATTGGATGCCAGAGTTTTAAAAACATCTAGGAGGTCAGAGTTATAAAAACACCTTGGATGCCAGAGTTTTAAAAACATCTAGGAGGCCAGAGTTTTAAAAACACCTAGGAGGCCAGAGTTCTAAAAACATCTAGGAGGCCAGAGTTTTAAAAACACCTAGGAGGCCAGAGTTTTAATAACATCTAGGATGCCAGAGTATTATACTGATAGTTACGTCATGGAAACACCCGTAGTTCGGTTGTCCTATTTTATGTGGCATTTAAAATGTGGGAATGCCCACATTATGAGGCAGGCCTCATCTATATGTTCATTATTTTGAGTTAACAACAATTAGCTACGTTTCCTGTCATATTTCATCTCAAAAGGACATTTACTTACATGAAGTATGTGTTAGTTAGAGTAGGGATACTTTAACAAGTCTTTCAGGATATCATTACATCCTGTGGAGAGGAGTGGCTAGTTTGCATCCCATATCCAGCCTGTGGACGGCAAAGGCTAGTCCATGGTCTATCCTCTGCCCATCTTGTCAACTGTAGTGGCTAGGGTACACAATACACTACTGTAGTGGCTAAGGTACACAATACACTACACCCCTGGGGATGGCAGGGGGTAGTGTACTGTGTACCCTACATTCATCCTGTGAATAATAGTACCGTTTATAATAAACCCAGATATCCAGTCTGTGGATTGGAATGGCTAGTTTACTATGCATTCTGTGGGTTAACGTCATTCTGTGGATTAATGTGGCAAGATTATCGTGCACCTCATGGCTATCCTGTGGACACTAGCAGCTGGTTTATTGTTTTCACTATCCATCCTATGGACGGTAGAAGCTAATTTTTGGTGGACCCTATACGCATTCTGTGAATTGTAACGCAAGATAATAGGGAGACACGAAAAGCCTAGAAGGAACAGAAATGAAGCGGAGGAAGGAGGAAGGAAGGAAGAAGAAAAATGGATGGGCAAATGAAAGAAGAGAGACGGGTCGGAAAGAGGAGAGAGGGAAGTGGAAAAAAAGAATTAAGACCATAATTCTCTCAAGTATCTTTCAACTTTCTGATCTCCTGACATGTCAATGTTGAGTATCAGGTTATCGGGTTAATGTTGTTTTCCTTGGCACTTTGATCTCCTTGGCACTTTGATCTTATACGTGTTGATATGTGTCTCTCAGTTTATACAAAGATGTATATAAGACAGGCGAAATTATTGCATACATAAATATTCGTTTGCCTTATTCGGCAAGAAGAGCGTTGCTATTTAAGACAAAAATCGCAAGTTTTACCTATTCGGCACGACTTATACATCAAGAGGTGCATCAGTCAATGTATATACACCGAGGAAGACGTATCATTCATAGTATATATACCCGTAGGTGTGTATCTTCCAGGGTATATACATAAGAACATAATGGAGAAACACTGCAGCAGACATACTGGCCCATACAAGGCAAATCCTTCTCAAAACCAACCATTCCCACCCACGTGCTTATTCAATCTTTACCCAAAACTAAGGATTTCATAATGTGTATTTACACCAATAAGTGTGGTCATCTCTCAACACATACACAACACGTAAATTTAGTAATGGGAATGTTTTTTTCCTCCGAATAATACATTATTTAGGCAATAGCTATATTAGGAATTTGATAAACACCTCAATGTACATAACTCTGTACACTATACAGCACCTACTTACCTGGAAAATATTTCCTCTTTTTTTCCCATTCTATAGAATAAAATTTATTTTTATTTTGAGCACCAGACAAAAAGGTTAAAAATTTCTGTATAGAAGGTGAGTATAATCCACAAAGAGTGGCTCAAGTGGGCTTCTCGATACCCTTGTCTTTTCTTAAGATTCCACTTTAAACTTCGTAAGGAATATTTTCTTTAGAGCGGTGTTATTTTTCTCCCCAGCTGGTGCTGACAGGTGGGTGGAGGTTCAGGTGGGGAGAGAAGTGGGTGGAAGAGAGGAAATGTCTATGAATGAGGGATCGATCTCAGTTTGTGAGGTAAGAAACCAACCATAGCGCTGTACATCATGTATTATGTACTTAATAATGTATTAATGTTGGTAGAATTACCGACAGTATGTTAGGTAAAACGGACACAAGTGCATCTAATGCGACATTGTATTGTGGCAAGGTTTCGCTCTCCAGGAGCGTCCTCAAACTATTACCGTAACGGCTTGACATAAGTGGAGAGCGAAACGTTGCCACAATAAAATGTCACATTAGTTGTACTTGTATCCTTTTACCTGATGTACTTAGTTATGCAGGCGAAACGTCGTACTGATAAAAACATATCAAAGGAGGCTTTTATTAGAACAACGTTTCACTTACATCAAGCCTTATTATGTACTTAGTAACACCTCATGTTTGCGAAACGTCGCACTAAAAAGGTCCCCTTTTGCTGTTTATGTATTTATTACTACGACGTTTCAGTAACTTGAAGCTTCATTAAGTACCGTATTTACCGGCATATAAGGCGCATATAAGGGTTAAGGGTAGGTTTTGGGTTACGCTTTAGCGTAAAGTTAGAGGGTAATTAACCCTTGATTACTGATGTACCGTTATGATACTTATGTTTTGTTCCTTATATACCGGGAAATACCTTTATTAGACCTCATGTAGGCGAAACGTCCAACTAATAAAGGTCTCCTTATGCTGCATGTGCACTTTCTAGCCAGGTTAGACGTCTCCCACATAGAGCATCATGTGCTGTTAACACGGACATTCCATGCAAGGTGGTCACCCCCGGATTTTTCCCCGGGAGTTCAGTGCTAACTGTCAAACTAGATAGCTTGAAGTTGAACTCTCTCACCGCTGAAGTTTCTAGGTTTTTATTGTGGGAGTTTCCAATTCTGTCTTCCTCTTCGTGGGAGTTTCTAATTCTGTCTTCCTCTTCGTTATTTCTCTTTCTCGCTATTTTGTTACTGTTCTTGCTGTTGATTTTATTTCCTTCTTCGTTTATCTATTGAAGAATGTAGTTTGTCTTTCTAAATTACTGTTCTTCTTACTGACTATGTTTTCTTCTGCTCCTCCTCATTCGTTGCCTTCCTTTTCCTCCTCCTTTTTATCCTCATTCCTTATTCTCTTCTACCTTCCTCTTTCCCCTCCTCCATCCCACTTTTCGTTCTTTATTTTTTTTTCTTTCTCGAGAGTTGCCTGAGCAGATAAACTATACAAGACGCCATCGTGTGTCAGGAGCAGGCAGCACCACTACCCAGCAGGCAGCACCACTACCCAGAGACCAAAACAAGACCCAGCTTTCGCCCTGACAAGACCACCACGTCATAAAAAACTCCTGCCAAGGTTTACCCTGTTAAGGCACCCACTCCTTCAAGAATAGTGCCTTGATGACGCTAGTGAGGGACTCCTGTTTATTAAAGTTATCTTCCCAGGCGCTGTATGGTCGCTTTGGGTTTAATGCGACAAGTGTGAAGGTGAAAAAAGTGGGTTTAATATTTGCACCATCGAAGCAGCCCTGTCAGTGGAAGTAAGCCAGTGGAAGGTGTGTCTCTTGTAAAAATAAACACATAAGCAGTATAATGTGATCCTTTATTGACAAACATATCTGTTTGTGACTCGATAAAGCCCACTGCGTTGGCGAAACGTTGTCAATAAAAGATCATATTATACTGCTTATGTGTTTATTTTTCCATTGTGTCGGTATTTTATACCATTTATTTCCAAGGTGTGTCTCTTCATGTGACTAAGACTGTCTTCAGTGTTAAAATCGCTTGTATTCGACTGAAGAAGCCTGGTGTACAGGCTAAGCGTTTTGATAATATAGATTCCTAAGTGCTGCACATATTTCTTACTTATCAACTTGTGGGTACTTTATTCCATTTATAATATGGCATTCGCGACAGGAGAAATATTCACCTTTCTCCTGACAACCACTGTAAAATATCACCACCTCCTGTCACTTCTCCATCACTCCCCCAGCTCTCCTGGCGACTAAACCAAAATCCTTGCAACTCTTCCTCACTGCAAACTCCTTTTGCCTACCATTGCCAAGGTAACAAGTAGAATCAGTTTAGCAGACGCGTTGGCCATGTTTGCTGCGTGTGCAACAGTGACATACACTGTAGAGAGTTGGATGCCCGCGTCTGGCGCCGTAGTTCACCACCAGTGTCATTGTCATGCTAAACACCACGCTTGACTTCGCTACGGCGCCAGGGGGCGCGAGTGTTGCGGCTTCCTCTGCGGACGTGCTCCCGTCCGCGTATTTACGACGTTTCGATATACTTCTTTATTTATGACTTCTTGCAGTAGTTTCGTGTCTTGTTGGGAACACTGACGGTGTATGCAGTTACCATGATGGACTCTTAGTGCCTCCCGTGAGTCGTTCCAGAATCACGGACCTAAATAATACACTAGAGTGAGTGTCTCGTTGCAGCCCATTTTGATATCAATATTTTTGAGGGTAAATGTCCACTTCTCTAAGTTAAGTATGAGGAAGCATAATGCAATCAGAATGCAGGAGTTACTGCTCCTCCGTTCCTTAATAAATACGTTTTATTACATGAAGTATAATATCCAGAGATGCAAATAGATTTTTGTTTGAGCTATCGGAGAGAGAAGGTTGAATCTGTCTCGTGACTCACGAATAGATTTTGCTCCCAGTGGCGACTTTATTTTGCAGCGCCACTCAACCTGTGAGCGAACACACCGCCATAATGACAATACATTTTAGGCAAAATGGTTGACACAGCAGTGATGATATCAGCAACATCCTTGACTGTCTCAGTATACAGGATTGCCCCACTTTACAGCGTTTCGCTTTACAGCGTTTCGCTTTACAGCGGTTTTCAGTTATACCCATTCTTCATCTATTCAGACTTCCTACAATAAATATATTCACCACCACAAGATAAGTAACGTGTATACTGTATATGCATTTTTTAGGCCTAGCTCTATTGCTCACTTAATATATTATAGTGTAAACATGTTATCAGGCTTTTATATGCATGTGAAAGTAAAAAAAGGCTATGTTTCACTTTTCAGCGATTTTTACTTTACAGCAGTAGCCCGGAACCTAACCTGCTGTATAAGCGGGGCCCTCCTATGTAGGTATCACTACCTTTACAGGTAAGATACTACATGTCTACAGGAATTACTGCTTTTAAAAATTACCATAGTCTAATTGCAGCCTTTTTAGTAAAATTATATAAACCTTACTTACAATGAGATTATACTGTTAAAACATGAAGAAGGTCATGTTTTTTGCGAAATTATTGCATACACAAATTTTCGCTTGCCTTATTCGGCAAACAGAGCGTTGCTATTTAAGCCAAAATCGCAAGTTTTACCTATTTGGCACGACATATATATATTTGGGAGTATGTATGTGTGTGTGATCTTGCCTATTATTCCATGTCTCTGACACTCACACAAGTAGTTCTGTGGAAGGGTTACCTTTCCTGACGAGGTCACTCACTGCAGTGTTGATACGAACCAATCATAGTGGCATGAGTAGAGAGTGGGGTGAGACACAGTTCATGACACTCTCTCTCTCTCTCTCTCTCTCTCTCTCTCTCTCTCTCTCTCTCTCTCTCTCTCTTATCGAGAAAGTAAGTTAGAATTAAATTGGAATTTATTTTAAATAAAAAATGGAAACTGGAGTTTGCTCGACAGCCAAACGATGATGGTCAAGAGTGACGCTGCCACAGCTCCACTACCAAGATTCCTCGGAATTTCTTCATGGAAAGTGTACTTAATTTTTAGCAGTCAATATCTCCGAGTATAAAGCATAACACACACACACACACACACACACACACACACACACACACACACAAGAGTGAAGGATACGAGGAAGAATCCAATGAGAAGAGCAGAACAGAGGCGGAAAATAATAGAAAGGGGCGTTAGTAATTTTGGAAACGAGGAGGACCAAGAAGTAAAATAGAGTAATGGCAAGGATGAATAGAAGGTAAAGGAGCAGTGAAGAAAGCGTGAATAAATAAAAATGTTAAGAGGAGACGAAGAAGTCAAGTAAATAAAAAGGAAAGGCAGAAAATGGCTAAAATACAGAAGAATGAAAAAAAGGGATCAAGAAAGTGGGAGCAGGAGAAAAGTGGGAAGGAAAAGAAGAAAAATATTAAGAACGTAAAATGAAGAAAATAGCAGGAAAGATAAACTATGAACACAAAATAAACATAGAAAATATGAACAGGGGAAGAAGAGGGAAGACATAAACTGTAAATTACAGAAGAGAATGAAGAAAGATGTATCGAAAACAAAATAATAAAAGAGAAGATCGACGGGAAGACATGAAAGAAAGTAAGACAAGGATTAGCAGATAGAAGAGACACAGTCTAGTTTATTATATCTGCTGCAGCCTCTATTATCTCCCAGGGATGCTGGGTGATGGAGATAGTTCATCCGTCAGCCTCCATTATCTCCCATGGATGCTGTGTGATGGACACAGTTCATCCATTAATCTCCATTATCTCCCATGGATGCTGTGTGATGGAAGCAGTTCATCCACTAATCTCCATTATCTCCAAGGGATGCTGGGTGATGGAGATAGTTCATCCGTCAGCCTCCATTATCTCCCATGGATGCTGTGTGATGGACACAGTTCATCCACTAATCTCCATTATCTCCCATGGATGCTGTGTGATGGAGGCAGTTCATCCATAAGCCTCCATCGTCTCATGGATGCTGGGTGATGAAGACAGCTCATCCACTAACCTGCTTATCACTGGCAATATATACCGTAAACTACGTTAATAAGATACAAAATTCGGTTAATGGTATTTCACTGAGATGTTTCGCCCACCAAGAACTTTACCAATTCATTATCATTTGACGAAGTCCCAGGTAGACGAAACGTCTTCTCAATAAAGTACAATGAGCAGCAAATAGAGTCTTATTATCATCCAGAAAGACAACTAGTGAGTGTGGGATACCACCTCTCTAAGGAACCACCATATATACGAAGAAGTAGAGTGTATAGGGATACGAACGAATATCCCAAGATGGACTCTGGTGGAGATTAATCATATGCAAATATCCGTTAATTCAAGTTAGGTGAATCTAACTTAATCTAGGACAAGTACAAGTTACATCGAGGACAAATAGACGTACATTACAGGGTGCAAAAACGCCCGTCCAATTTGGAAGAAAATCTAGGAAATTCTCAGTGACACCCAACACTCAGTGCCACCCAGCACTCAGCGCCACCCAACACTCAGAGCCACGCAGCACGCAGCGCCACCCAGCACTCAGCGCCACCCAGCACTCATCCCGGCGTCACCTAGCAGGCAGGAGAACCATCATTTACACGGGCCAAGGCTATTACTCCCTTTAGGAGGGCGAGGGGTGAATAGTGAGTGGGGTGAGCAGGAGGAACGAGAACGCTGATGATGGTGGGGAGAGTGGAAGCAGAGGAGAGGAGGAAGAAGAGGAAGCAAAGAAGGACGAAGAAAGGGAGAACAAAGAGGAGGAGGAGGAGGAGGAGGGGCAAAAGAGCTTTAGGGAAGAGAGAGAGAGAGAGAGAGAGAGAGAGAGAGAGAGAGAGAGAGAGAGAGAGAGAGAGAGAGAGAGAAGAGGGACACATAATGAAAATTGGAGCAGGGAAAAAGTGAGAGAAAACTCGTGCATAGAAAAGTTTCGCTTTACTTGGTAATATCAGCCCACGCTTGCCACCCACCAGTGTGTATTATACTGCCCCAGCAGTTTGTATTATACTGCCACCCACCAGTGTGTATTATACTGCCCCAGCAGTTTGTATTATACTGCCACCCACCAGTGTGTATTATACTGCCACCCACCAGTGTGTATTATACTGCCACCCGCCAGTGTGTATTATACTGCCACCCACCAGTGTGTATTATACTGCCACCCACCAGTATGTATTATACTGCCACCCACCAGTGTGTATTATACTGCCACCCACCAGTGTGTATTATACTGCCACCCACCAGTGTATATTATACTGCCACCCACCAGTGTGTATTATACTGCCACCCACCAGTGTGTATTATACTGCCACCCACCAGTGTGTATTATACTGCCACCCACCAGTGTGTATTATACTGCCACCCACCAGTGTGTATTATACTGCCCCAGCAGTGTGTATTATACTGCCCCACCAGTGTGTATTATACTGCCCCACCAGTGTGTATTATACTATCCCAGCAGTGTGTATTATACTGCCCCCCACCAGTGTGTATTATACTGCCCCACCAGTGTGTATTATACTGCCCCACCAGTGTGTATTATACTGCCCCACCAGTGTGTATTATACTGTCCCAGCAGTGTGTATTATACTGCCACCCACCAGTGTGTATTATACTGCCCCAGCACTGTGTATTATACTGCCACCCACCAGTGTGTATTATACTGCCCCAGCAGTGTGTATTATACTGCCACCCACCAGTGTGTATTATACTGCCCCAGCAGTGTGTATTATACTGCCACCCACCAGTGTGTATTATACTGCCACCCACCAGTGTGTATTATACTGCCCCAGCAGTGTGTATTATACTGCCACCCACCAGTGTGTATTATACTGCTACCCACCAGTGTGTATTATACTGCCACCCACCAGTGTGTATTATACTGCGACCCACCAGTGTGTATTATACTGCCACCCACCAGTGTGTATTATACTGCCACCCACCAGTGTGTATTATACTGCCCTAACAGTATGTATTATACTGCCACCCACCAGTGTGTATTATACTGCCACCCACCAGTATGTATTATACTGCCACCCACCAGTGTGTATTATACTGCCACCCACCAGTGTGTATTATACTGCCACCCACCAGTGTGTATTATACTGCCACCCACCAGGGGTATTATACTGCCCCAGCAGTGTGTATTATACTGCCACCCACCAGTGTGTATTATACTGCCCCAGCAGTGTGTATTATACTGCCCCAGCAGTGTGTATTATACTGCCCCACCAGTGTGTATTATACTGCCCAACCAGTGTGTATTATACTGCCACCCACTAGTGTGTATTATACTGCCACCCACCAGTGTGTATTATACTGCCCCAGCAGTGTGTATTATACTGCCACCCACCAGTGTGTATTATACTGCCCCAGCAGTGTGTATTATACTGCCCCAGCAGTGTGTATTATACTGCCCCACCAGTGTGTATTATACTGCCCCACCAGTGTGTATTATACTGCCACCCACCAGTGTGTATTATACTGCCACCCACCAGTGTGTATTATACTGCCCCAGCAGTGTGTATTATACTGCCACCCACCAGTGTGTATTATACTGCCCCACCAGTGTGTATTATACTGCCCCAGCAGTGTGTATTATACTGCCACCCACCAGTGTGTATTATACTGCCACCCACCAGTGTGTATTATACTGCCCCAGCAGTGTGTATTATACTGCCACCCACCAGTGTGCATTATACTGCCCCACCAGTGTGTATTATACTGCCCCAGCAGTGTGTATTATACTGCCACCCACCAGTGTGTATTATACTGCCCCAGCAGTGTGTATTATACTGCCCCAGCAGTGTGTATTATACTGCCCCAGCAGTGTGTATTATACTACCCCAGCAGTGTGTATTATACTGCCCCACCAGTGTGTATTATACTGCCCCACCAGTGTGTATTATACTGCCCCACCAGTGTGTATTATACTGCCCCACCAGTGTGTATTATACTGCCCCAGCAGTGTGTATTATACTGCCCCACCAGTGTGTATTATACTTCCACCCACCAGTGTGTATTATACTGCCCCAGCAGTGTGTATTATACTACCCCAGCAGTGTGTATTATACTGCCCGAGCAGTGTGTATTATACTACCCCAGCAGTGTGTATTATACTGCCCCACCAGTGTGTATTATACTGCCCCAGCAGTTTGTATTATACTGCCCCAGCAGTGTGTATTATACTGCCCCAGCAGTGTGTATTATACTGCCCCAGCAGTGTGTATTATACTGCCCCAGCAGTGTGTATTATACTGTCACCCACCAGTGTGTATTATACTGCCGCAGCAGTGTGTATTATACTGCCCCAGCAGTGTGTATTATACTACCCCACCAGTGTGTATTATACTGCCCCACCAGTGTGTATTATACTGCCCCACCAGTGTGTATTATACTGTCCCACCAGTGTGTATTATACTGCCCCACCAGTGTGTATTATACTGTCCCTCCAGTGTGTATTATACTACCCCACCAGTGTGTATTATACTGCCCCACCAGTGTGTATTATACTGCCCCACCAGTGTGTATTATACTGCCCCACCAGTGTGTATAAATCTATCCCAGCTGCATGTATAAATATAACTCAGTTCCATATTATATATAATATATATATATATATATATATATATATATATATATATATATATATATATATATATATATATATATATATATATATATATATATATATATATATATATTAATAATATATATATTCTAGTTGCATGTATAAACCTATCCCAGGTCCATATATTATATATCTCATTTAAACCTGAAACAATCCCATGTAGACTCTCTAGGACACTTGAATTAGTGGTATTATCAGGCAATAATTGCCTCTGTCAGTGCATTGTAAACGAAGATAAATTTACACACATATTTACATGTAATGAAGTGATTTTTAAGAATAAATTTGCGAGAAAAAACACACGCGTTGTGGGACTAATTTTTATTAAGACAATTACTCTGCATAGATTATTATCAATTAATAGCAAGGCTCCACACTGAGCGAAACGTCGTCCCAGTAAATGTTTATTCTTCAATTTGCGTCATTTCTTCCCTATTAATGGTCAAAAAGGCACAATATCGTGACTGGAACAATATACAAATAAGAACCTTATTGCGACGTTTCGCTCTATGTGCTGATTGTTTGATAATTTCTTCTCTATTGTCTACAATTCGATAATTGGATCCGGAAATGCATCTTACCATATTTTGTCCCTATGAGAAACAGGGTTTCAATAATGTGTATAGTATTTCATTTATCAATAATGTGTATTATATTTCGTATATCAACATAACGAGTTGAAAAACGACAAATTTATTTAGTGTATAAAGAAGAAATATTCATTACCATCGTTTCCGTCCTTATATTAGTACACTAAAGGAAGCGATTAAGATACAATTCCGAATATAAACATCCTGACTGTATATATATACATCAAGAGGTTTATATACACCGAGAGGTGTGTATCTCTCAGTATATAGCGTAATGTTAGTGATTACTTGATCAAGTAGCTGTTACTGGCGGCTGCCCTTAGGCCTACATAATTTTTATAACCTGGCTGTACTATCACGTGTAGTAGATAGAGATTCATTTCTTTGATTAAATTTCTACTTTTGTTCCTGTAATATTTCCTATATCTGCTTTAAGAATATAGTAATATACCGGTGATTTCCACAGAAGGCGTCTACACAATTCCCTTTCGGACAGTCATCAAAGAAATATGTAGGGGAGATACGGAGACTTTGTTTTATGTTCCTGACGGACACACCTGCAGCAGGTACCCATGCACGAGGATTTGTATCATAGAATGTACACTATGTGATACACAAATAACCCACACATAGAAGAGAGGAGCTTACGACGACGTTTCGGTCCGACTTGGATCATTTACAAAGTAACTATAACAGAAAGGAGAGAAAGGGACAGTGATCCTAAGAAGGAATTCAGAAGGTTGAAGACTCTTGCACCCCACGAATGTTTACACCAGCTGTAAACAACGGCTAAACTATCTGCTGTTGAAAGGCTAAACTGTCAACACCTGCTAAACTATCTGCTGCTAGAAAGATGAAGACTCTTGAATCATGAATGTTAACACCAGCTGTCAACAACCGCTGAACTATCTGCTGTTAGACGGCTGAAGTGTCTTAGATCCCGGCTGTCAACTCCGGCGGAAAGACAAGTATAATTCTCCACAAGTTACGCCTTGTATATCCAACCATTTCATCTGTTCAACCACAGCTAACCCCCAGCAAAGTTAAAGTAGAAACTATCAGTAACATCACAGCTGGAGGCAACCAGACCATCAGTAGCCTTCAATGGTCTTTCCTGATTCGTCAGCGCTCTCTTGTTCCTCGGCCAATCCCATCCCCAGTAAATTAGGAACCCACAGTCTGAGTTGATTGCCACTTTGATTTAATTATATATCCAGACTGTACTTAGGATGAGGATGACGAGGAGGAGAAGGGGCAGATGGGATAGGGGTGTAAGGCCAGAGGTTATATTAACCTACGTATGCTCAAGAAGAGCTCTTGATTCAAGGAACTGAAATTACCCTTTCCTTTCCTGGGATCATTTTCCTGGAGAGGTATGACCCGTACGCGCTAAGCGCCTTGCCATGAACATAATGATATATGTTCAATAAGGATCCACAGGGAGATAGAAACACAGGAGATTAATTGATCTGTATATTTCGACCCCCTTCTATAATGATATATTATAATTCACGATTCTTTGTGAAGAATTCACAACTAAATAATGCGTACGAAAGACTAATTCCAATCCTCTTTTATCAGCGATATTATTTCCCCCATCACGCTTGTCCTTCTTTTGTTTATATGTGGAGTAACTTTGATTTCGTTTAATCACTTTGATATATTTATTGTTGAAAATTTTGACCAGCAAAGATACGTAAGTGTTGTATACAGTAATTTCCGGCATCTGCTGGAAAAAAGGGATCATTAACATACAGCGTGATAAACTATATGATGGGGTAAGTTTACTTAATACCCAGTCATTTATTGTGATTTATTCAGTCTCACAAGGAATAAAATATGTGAAAAGTTGAGTTTGGTGGCGGCATTGTTTTAAAGTTTCTTAAGATTGAGAGAGCTTTGAGCTTTATGGTCTTAGAATTTCTTCTGGAACACTTCTAAGTTTGAGATCTAGGTTCAAGGAGATTAGATATCCCTTGTCTTCTCTCTCTCTCTCTCTCTCTCTCTCTCTCTCTCTCTCTCTCTCTCTCTCTCTCTCTCTCTCTCTCTCTCACTCTCTCTCTCTCTCTCACTCTCTCTCTCTCACTCTCTCTCTCTCACTCTCTATCTATCTATCTATCTATCTATCTCTGAGTTCAGGCTTTTACCTTCATTTTGATATTCGGTGTCAGTTTCTTCCCAAAACTAATTTTTGACAGAGTAAATTAAATTCACACCCACGAACTCTCTCGCAAACATTCCTACAAATTTACAAAATATAAACTTGAAATATTCCTATTGTTTTCCAATACCAGATAGAAAAATACACACAAAAAAATCTATATTTCGTCGGTGCTAATAATAGGAGAGAGAGAGAGAGAGAGAGATAATGATCGAGGGCAAGAGAATAAAGAAGATAAAAGATGAGTGTACGAAAGGAGAAGACGCAAGAGAGGCAGTCAGATATTGAATTTGTGGACAAAAGGCAATCAGGTTGACTCTGGTGTGAGTCGGATAGAAAAAACAAACGATGATTGCCTGTGTGTGTGTGTGTGTGTGTGTGTGTGTGTGTGTGTGGATGTGCGGATGTGTGTGTGTGTGTGTGGATGTGCGGATGTGTGTGTGTGTGTGTATGTGTGTGTGTGTGTGTGTGTGTGTTTGAATATGTGCGTAGATACTTATACTCACTTATATGTGGTTGTAGGGGTCGATTCACAGCTTCTGTACTCACCTATTTGTGGTTGCAGGGGTCGAGTCATAGCTCCTGGCCCCGCCTCTTCACTGTGTGTGTATGGGTGTGTGTGTATGTGTGTGTCTGTGTATGTTTGTGTGTGCGTGTGTGTATGTGTGTGTGTGTGTGTGTATGTGTGATTGCATGTGAGTGTACATTGCATGTATGTATGTTTGTATGTATATGGGTATATGTACGTATGTGCGTGTGTGTATGTGTGTGCATTTGTGTGTGTCTAAAGGCATTAATATTATCAAATAGAAAATAGAAAAAAAAAGTTCTTTTAAACGAATAATTTTTCCACTCTCTTCAGGTATATAAAAAAAATTCTTCATATTCATCAAAGAGGAATAATTTTTTCGAATTATTTAGTACACAGAAATTATACGAAAAATAATTATATCACATCTGCCCTTTTTTCCCTTCTTTAATCTGATTTACGTTTAAACAAATTATTCAATTGCTCCAATTAAAAAGACGTTCAATATTAAAAAGAATAAAAATTTCCAAATAAAATCATACGAAAAGTAAAGAAACAGATGATATTTAAATACGATTATT
>WNWK01000088.1:85000-92500 GCA_009830355.1 Cherax destructor | reverse complement strand
ATTATTATTATTATTATTATTTTGTGGTATTATTATTATTATTATTATTATTTTGTGGTATTATTATTATTTATAAACTGTTCCAGTCACAGTGTTGCAACGTTTTAATTCTCCACTCCTTTAGTACTCTTTACATCACTTCCCTATTTCTATCACCCACTGAACCCATTACTGATTATTACTGCCTCCTATTCCCCATTCTCTCATCGCTTCCAAAGCCCTATCACCCACTAACCTTATCCAAACACACGCTGACTCAGGCGCAAGGCCTTATAGCCCTGGCAAGCCTCCAAGAATCTCTAGCCAAAATATTACGCGCATTAAATTCAATTCTTCGTTTGGAAATTCCATAAAAGGCACAGGCAGAGCTTTGTGTAATTTCGCATTGTGGAAGTCGACGCGACGATTTCTACTTGCTTAGGTTTTAGAATTTGTCTCAATGTATCGAAACGAGAAGCCTTTAGCGATATATGTCTGCATTTATTTGTCTAAAAAGGTTTTTGGGTTCGTCCAGGAGAGAGTTTTCCAGCATTAGATTTTTGTCTATTGTTCTAAATGTGGATGGAACATTTGGTGGATGATTATGTTGTGTTTTGTATTATTCTGTATTTGTTTTACTCGGTGATGTTGAATTATACCTAATTTCCTGCAAGCATGCCATTTTGTTTGTTATCTACACACACACACACACACACACACACACACACACACACACACATTATGTCACAAGATCTTGCTTAATTTATTTGCATTTTCGTTTGTTCTATGGTATTTTTTTTTTTTTTTGAGACTGCTTTCTTTGCCCGTGGAAAAAAAAAACAGCGACAGTGTGAGAAATCACGAAAGTGTTCGGAAATTCACTATTTTTTCACAATGGTTGTTTTGCATATACAAAGGCATATATGTGTGCATTCCTATTACGAGTGGAATGACAAACTCTCATTCCTATCACATGTGAAGCTACAAACTGCTATTTCTAACTTGTGTAGAATAATCCACTCTCATTCCCACTTCATGTGGATTAACTTTCTGTCACTCATGTGGAGTTACCCATTGTCATTCCTAACATATGTGAATATATCAGAAATTCATAGTTTCTTATGCTCATAAATCCAGCTGTGTGACTGAAGATGATCCAGACGCGAAGCATAAATCAGACTCATTCGTAATATCTGGGTCGCTGTGACCTCCTTCTGACATGAGGGAGAAGCGGCCGAGCAGCATCCAGCAGGCGCCTGCCAACTCTTTTGTCCTTATGAAGAGCAGCGTTCAGGATGCTAATCTTGACCGAGGCTACGTAGATGGTGGACACAGTGTAGATAAATTAGACACAAGAAGAATGGTGAAGACCAGAAGGAGTTTGAGGTAATCAGTCCTTCGGCCTGGAGTCGATGTTATCAAGATGTAATCAGTCCATCAGGACTGATTATCTCAAACTCCTTCTGGTCTTCACCTTTCTTCTTTGTACTGGACTGATGAAGCCACTGTGTGGCGAAACTCTTCCACAATAAAGTTTCCCAAGTGTTGTATATGTGTCAGATTTATCACACACGGAGAGACACATACAAAGAGAAACAAAGAGACTCCCTGAATTCTTACTCTTATTATCGTCATCAGAGGACGTATTTTCAATCATTGTTCATCTTCATGGCATCTGAATTCCAAGTTAATTTATTTTCTTTCAGTATATGAGCGCCATAGCTGGAAAATTACAGGCTAGCTCCCATTTTTGAATAGTCACAAATCCCGTTTTCAAGGGTCACAAAATATAATGGCCGCCTCCATTCCTATCCAAAATCCCTTTACCATTGCCTTCTCACTCACCTGGGTAAGACTCGATCCTACACATACATACAGTAATATCTCTAGGGGATCTAACCTTTGATTTGCTCTCTTTCCTCCTTGGTTCAACCATGTTAAATGTAGATGGTTTTCTCTGTTAATGCTCTCCTTTGCTTCACCAGAGGTGCCTTGATACTGGTGAAGGGCTCTTGGCCGAAGGGAGAGTCTTGATATTGGCTCTTCATTTAAAGAATTTAGGTTACTCTCTTCTCTCTCGGATGAAACGTGATTATATTCTCCAGGAACTTAGAAATTAGACACATGTATATCCTGGGTATTCTTATACGAAGGCACTTCGCCAACCAGTAGTGTTATCAATTCAATACAGAAGTAATTTCAAGTTGTTGAAGCTGGAGACAGTAGAAGATGAGGTAATCAGACCCTCAGCCTTGCAGAACTACACATAGAAGACAGTGGGAGATGAGATAATCAGTCTCTCAGCATGAATCAATTCAATATTTCCGTTTTAAACTGATAAAGCCACTGGTTGGGGGGACTTCTTAAAATAAAGATACCACCCGTGTGTTTCATACGTGTATAATTCCTCGTCTTATTGTTATTGTATACCATTATTGTCATATCTTTAGGAGTTGTTTGACCCTTAAGAGTTTAGAGAATCTACAATATAACTACTACTACTGTTACTTCTGCTGCTACTACTACTACTACCACTACTACTACTGTTACTACTGCTGCTGCTACTACTACTACCAGTACTACTACTACTACTACTACTACTACTACTACTACTACTACTACTATTAATAATAAATAGCACATAAGTCTATGTCCCTACCATGCCCTATTTGTATTCTTTCTTCACTATGTACATCATCATCACTTGCGTTCCCATTACCACCACCACCCTCCATTATCATGTGATAACCTACTTTCCATCTGGTAGAATACCCGATATTAAAGAGTCATCATATTGACATTAAGAATTCTCAAAGACGCACTCCAACCACTGACTGACACTACACGACCTGAGGTAGCCAGGCGTCCCAACCTGCCTTTACTGCTGCATAATGAAGCATTGTTTGGGCGGAGAGAGAGAGATAACGTGTGTTTGTGTGTGTGTGTGTGTGTGTGAAAACATTTTTCTATGCTTTATAATCCTCCAGTGTTATGTAAATCTAAATAATACATTATCCACATAACACAAGCTGAGGTACAGCTGTCTTGGCTTCAGATTCCAGCTTAACATGATACCCAAGTCCTTTTCACATTCTATGTGGCTAAGCTCTACATCATCCAGATTATAACTTTGAGAGTCATTTTCATTCCCAATGATGAGAACTTTACACTTGTTCGTACTGAACCTCTTTAACGTTTTTCTAACCACAACATTAGCTGGTCCAAAACTTCCTGAAGTTTTAGCGCTGAGCTCCACATAACCTGTTATTCGACCTATTTTAAGCGAGTTTACTCAAATCAGTTTTTATTTCCTCTACATGTGCTTCTATGTTTATTATGAACAACAAGGGACCTAAAACTGATCCATGTGGAACGCCTTGTGTGACCTGTACCATTTCTTCCACACACTAGCTATGAATCTACCCCTGCAACGACAATTAAGTGAGTACACAACCCCTCCCCCCTCCCCCCCACACACACAATTAGGTGAGTACACAGCATGTCAAGTGTCTATCGACAAGTGCCTTTGACACCCGACAACCGATCGACTCACAATTTGGTGGAAATCCGCTTAAATTGGAAAGAGATTTAGGCTGTTAAGCGAAGGTGAAAATTACTCTAATTGAAGGAGGAAGCAGCAGAGTGGAGGACCAACAGACTGAAATGGAGTGAGGGAGTGTAAGAAGGAGGTGGTTCAGCAGCCGCGATGAGAATGATGGAGTGAAGAAAAGGGTGAAGATGGGAGCTAAGGAAGCAGTGGAGGAGAGAGTTACGGAGAGGAGATATGAAGGAGAAGAGGGATTGGATCGATAGGGTGGAAAAGTGAATGGAAAAAGAGTGGAAAGGAGATAATAAATTGGGAAGTGACGAAGTGTGGAGGAGGGAAAGAGGGTGTAAGAGAAGAAAGGATGTGGAGGAGGAAGGGAAAGGAGAAAAGGCAAGAGGAAGAGGTATTGACGAACTTACGGGAAAAAGAGGAAGAGAAACGGAAAGACTCAGAAGAGAGGAAAGTGCAACAGGAAGTAAAGTAAGGAACATTTCACTTATAATACTAAACAGAGAAGAAGAAGAAGAAGAAGAAGAAGAAGAAGAAGAAGAAGAAGAAGAAGAAGAAGAAGAAGAAGAAGAAGAAGAAGAAGAAGAAGAAGAAGAAGAGGAGGAGGAAAAAGTAGAAGAAAAAGAAAGAAAAAATTAAACATCTCTGTTTTGTTATATTTTTATTGTTTTTTATTTATTCGTAACTATATGTTAATACGCCTTAAACTAACCTAACCAAAGCAAATCTAACCTAACCTAACCTCACTTAACATAACCTAACAACGTAATCTACAATATTAAAATTTCGTGCTATGTTAGATAGAGCAAAATATACGAACTGTAATTCAAAGGATACTGAAAAATCTAACTGAAGTACAGGTTTTTTTTTCTCTCTCTCTCTCTCTCTCTCTCTCTCTCTCTCTCTCTCTCTCTCTCTCTCTCTCTCTCTCTCTCTCTCTCTCTCTCTCTCTCTCTCTCTCTCTCTCTCTCTCTCTCTCTCTCTCTCTCTCTCTCTCTCTCAGCTCAGGCTTCTGCAAGGTTAGGTTTTGGGTTCCTAATTTTATTTACAGTCTAAGATCTATTACGTACATCAGCTCATTTAGAATCTTTTTTATTATGAGATATATTTGGTAAACTGACTTTATTTAGTTGATGTCATTATTCTATACGAACATGTTCCAGACACGAGTCATCCTAGGAATAAATGATCTCAGATGAAGTGATGTTCTGGGGAAGGTGACGGTCAGAGAGTAGTTGTTGTTTGCTGCCTGTCTTGTTGTGTATAAGCTGACTTCTCGCTGTTCTTTCTCTCTCTTCCTCTCATCTTTTACTGAGGTAATTAACTTAATGCAGCACTGAGCGAGAACAAGTATTCTCGGCAGCCTATACCCATTCAGCTTCACTTTTTCGTTTTACTGGTCAGAAAAGCATCATGATGAGGGAATATAGCGTCTTTTGTGGCGTAGGAAGAAGAGAGGAACAGCTGGTAGTTATGGCGCTATCTGAATCCCTCGTCCACGCGTCGTCCAACACTACGTCTACACAATGGTCGACACTTGTACCACCGGGGCTGCGGAGAAGAGAGAGGTTTCGAATGGTTGCCGTGGGTGTAAATAGATGCTGAAGTAGTCGCATTGCGTACATAAGGAGGTGTGTGTGTGTGTGTGTGTGGACATCTCTTCCAAGGTTCTTTCATCCACCAGTGACACCACTCTCGGCTCTTCGGCTCTTCTTAGTAGCTCTCCTCAGTTTCGGAAGCCATCTCATTGAAACCTCAGGACATGATCGAACTCCTTTACATGCTTAGCTATATATGGGCTCCACGCCGGTGCTGCGTATTTGAGAATTAATCTGACCTCTGTGTTGTACGGGGTCTTGAATAACATGCATTTCTTAAGAAAGTTCTTTTATTTGTCAGCAGTAAATATTTTCCAGTTGTTTTTCACTTTTGTGAATATCGTAAGAAATCGTTGAGTTTCTGAGTTTGAAAATACAGTGCCTTTGTATTTTGAAGGATGAGGAAGTGTAGGATGTGTGGGTGGTACAGTGCCTACACTCTGAAGGATGGGTGAAAATGTTGAGGTTCTTGAGGTGGGAAGTGCCTGCACTCCGATGGATGGGGAGGATGCTGAGGTTCTTGATGGAGGAAGTACAGTGCCTTCACTCTGAAGGATGGGTGTGGGTACTGAGGTTCTGGATGTGGAAAATATAGCGCCATGGTTCTAAAAAAAAAGAGTGGAGATGTTGGGGTTTGGAGGAAGATTAGAATCGTACTGTCCGCATACATCTGACAAAACAGTTATTGGAAGAGTGACGGTGAATGAGTTTCCTTCTTTTGAGTCACCATAAACTGATAGGACAGCCAATGTGATAAAAAAGAGTATTCCTCAGAGGATAGGTTAAGAGTACTGTCTAACCAATATCCATTTTCTATTCCAATACCTGAAATTGATTCAGTACGGCAATTGATTTCTGAAGCAGACATTTCATAACCAAACATATCCTAGAAATCAATTCTGAAGGTTGACAGTCTCCAAGTCTAGACTGGTAGCAGATCTGCTCTCATCCTTTGCCTTTTTCTCCAGCTCCTTTCGGGTTTTTTTAACAGTTCTTTATCTATGACATTTTTCGATTGTATATTTAGAGGAAGGTCAAATAGTTTCTTATACAGCTAAAGCTATCCTTCAGCAATGAATCCTTCAGTGCCTTTTATCATGTCAGTCAACTTTCTTCCAGTTGTTCTCTACTTCATCTAAACTGTTCTTTCCCCCGCTAAACAAAATATTATCACCGATTTGTGTTTTTCCACGTTTACTCATATCAGTCATGAGCTTCTTTTATTAGCTTGAGGGCTTTAGTTTTTAGTAAGAAATTATTATTATCAACAGAAAACAGAACATATATGCCTGTGATTTTTCTAGGGTTTATATACACGTCTTCTGAGAAGCTAATTCCTCCATAGACACATCACATTATAAGTGATATAATACAATACTCATATGCAAAAACATATGTACCTATCAAAAAAAATGAGGAACTGTTCACCTTTAAAATTACCTCTCGATTTCTATTGTGTCCTGTGTTGTAATCACCTCTGGAATCCTGATGTGTAGGAGAAACGTCACGACAATAGAACTAAAAGTGTTGTATATATGTGTGTTGCAGTACACATCCTAGGAAGACATGCGTAATAAGGACCTACTGAGGAGATCACATTAGTTGGAGACTTGGAATTCTAAAAGCATAACTTTCTAGACACTGGAAAATAAGAAGGGAGTAAGTTTCCAAATTCGAAAAGACGACTGGAATTCAAGAACTAAATAAAGGCAGAAAAGGGCGAATTTTCGGATACTATGACGTGCCGACGGCTGAGAAATGTCAGATAACATTTCTGTTTTGCAATTGTCGCTCCGGTGAGCTCCCATACAGGCGTAGTGCCTTCACCAGCACTCACCATATTTCTCTTTCTGACAGTTTCAATACCACAATGGGAAAGATAAATTGCTTTCGGCTGAGAGAGAGAGAGAGCGAGAGAGAGAGAGAGAGAGTTATCATGGAAAAGGGAGGTAATCTTACAGTCAGTGTGTACGTTATCTACTGAGAACACGAATTACTTTCTTCCTAGCCCTTATTATCTTGAGATTCAGACTATTAACTTAACCTTGTAAAACCCTAGTGCAAACAAAAAGGCTCTCTCCCCATTCTTCACTCCCATCTGCCAACTTGCAATTTTCTACTTGTAAGCTTCTTCTACTTCTACTACTGTTGTTATTATTTCCTGCTTGCCTCGTTGTCAGGAGATCGTTTTGATGTAGTTTGTGAACTGTAGATAAATGGTTGATTACATCTACTCCAGTCTGAGGGACTGAGTACCTCAAACTCCTTCTGATCTTCACCATTCTTCTTTGTATTGGACTGATGAGTGTTGTACATGTCTCTGATTTATCAGTTTGTGAACCAGAGTTAGGAATCCATTGACCACAG
>WNWK01000088.1:0-80000 GCA_009830355.1 Cherax destructor | reverse complement strand
TGGTATATGAGGAAAGACAATTCTAAAGAACAGGCTCAGACATCCATGATCACAGCATGGAAGATACTTTGAGGACTTAATTTGGATTATAAGTTAGAGGGCGGTTAGAAAACACTTCTTCACTCGATGGGAGAACAGAGGGTGAAGCGAACTGGATGAAGAGGAGGTGGAAGCAGAGACCATACGCAGTTTTTTGTAGGGTTAATGAGAGCAGGAACCAGTGTAATCGTAAATAATTAAGAGGCTGGGTAAGGAGCCCAGACTATACCTATGCCACCAAACCTCGGAGAGTGCACACATACACACACAGTGAAGAGGCGGGGCCAGGAGCTATGAATCGACCCCTGCAACCACATTTTGGTGAGTACACACACCAAAGTTATGAAAAATTGGTAAAAGGCAATGACGATCGGAAACAGAGTACAGACTTAAGGGACAACAGCTACAAACCTAACACACACACACACACACACACACACACACACACACACACACAGGAACACAAAACTTCTCTCCCACTACCACAAAACTCAGAGATAAAGAGCGTGAATTAATGAGAGTTAATGAAGAAGTCCAAACCAAGTCCCACACCAGCTGAGACTTTTCCTAAATGATGTGGACGACGTTGGAAGATAAGGAGAAAGAAGAAAATATTTCCGTGTTCCCTAGTAATGAAAGACTTCATTTTCTACACGGCAGATAATGCATAAGGCATTCATTGCATAACTTTGCACATTCAGGTTTAATCCGTGTTTTGCAGAGTTTTGGCGACCGTCTCAGGAGTGAGAGTGACGGCTGGCGCGCAGTACAAGTTGAATAAGGATGACATTCATATGTAAAGTTTCTCTATTACATATAGAAAAAGAGTGTATGTGTGCGTGTGTGTGCGTGTGTGTGTGTATGTGTGTGTATGTGCGTGTGTGTGTGCGTGTATGTACTCACCTAAGTGTACTCATCTAATTGTGGTTGCAGGGGTCGTGTGTGTGTGTGTATGTGTGTTTGTGAGTGTGCTCATCTATTTGTGGTTGCAGGGATCGAGTCACAGCTCTTGTCCCCTCCTCTTCACTGGTCGCTACTAGGCCCACTCTCTCCCTGCTCCAAGAGCTTATTCGTACCTCTTCTTAAAGCTATGTATGGATCCTGCCTCCACTCCGGATTGTTCCACTTCCATACAGTTATATAACAATTCTGCATGTGTGTGTGTGTGTGTGTGTGTACTCACCTAGTTGTGGTTGCAGGGGTCGAGTCATAGCTCCTGGCGTGTGTGTGTGTGTGTGTGATGTTATTTATGTTCAGACACAGGAGGAAGAGTAATATTCGTAATGTCTTGTTTACAATATTTAGTTTATCATATAACTTACAACAGTTTCCCTCGTGGATGTAACACATTCTACCTGAAGACTGAGACACTTGTGTATTATTCTGAAATATTTATTGAGAAAACGTTTCGCCAGCCAGTGCCTTCTTCAGTCCAATACAGATTACAGTACAGATTACAATAAAAAAAATCCAAAATTTCCACAAATGCTTCATTCTTCAACTTGTCGGTTTTCCAGACGACTTGAATCACATTCTTCCTCTTCTTCTATTCCTTCCTAAAGAATATTTTCTAGTATTCCTTCGGTACTACTGTTATCAGTTCTTTCATGTACGTATATTCTCTCGCTGTTTATATTGCTGAGAAATCTTTATCTATTCCTTCGTCCCTTTTTATGATGTGTTTTATGTTTTTGAAGTCCATTGATTTCCTCCAACCAAACTTTCCAAATTTGGAATTGGTTCAGTAGAAAGTTCTCCCATGCAGATAGCCTTTTCTATCGTTTAATCCTCCGCTATCTTTCTTTCCCATGCATCAGTAGAAAGTTCTTTCCTGCAGATAGCGTTTGCTATCTTCTAGTGCTGAATCTTCCCAATGGATCAGCAGAAAGTCCTTCCCTGCAGATAGCCTTTACAATCTTCTAGTCCTCTGCTATCCTTTTTTCCCATGTACTTCCACGCACTCCTATGTATCAAACCAATTTGCTTCCAATTCCCTTTCTCTGATGATCCTCATACATACATGTATATAAAACTACAGTAAATACATTTCAGAATCTTGTAATTCAATTTTCATTATGTAGGAGAGGATAAATCTTGTATTGTGGACAGGCGGTTAATTTGTGCATTTTTTCTGTCTCCTTCCCACCCCTCTTTCCTTCTCTATTCCATCTCCCTTCATTCCCCCACTCTAGTTATCTTACTCTTTATATTTTTTCCCTCTTCACCCTCTCCAATTCTCGTTTATTTCCGTCTTGCCTTCTCAAGCGTTTCCTGTCTTTTCATATCTCCCCTCTTGTAGCTGTCATCGTCTCTCTTCTCTCACTCTCTTCCTTTTCATTTCTTTCCTACTTATATTCTTTATTTTTATTAATTTAATCTCTTAATTTCTAATGTCTATGTTTGTCTGTGTTCCTGTCTGTATGTCTCTCTCTCTCTCTCTCTCTCTCTCTCTCTCTCTCTCTCTCTCTCTCTCTCTCTCTCTCTCTCTCTCTCTCTCTCTCTCTCTTCCTTACTTCCCTCTTCTCATTTTCTCTTATCATCTCTTGCCTCTTTTTCTCTCCCATTTTCCATCTATCGTTATCAACGTTGTGTCATTCCCCTCTCCCACACACACAAAAAAAATAATCGGCGTTTCCAAATATAATCAAATAATTGAGAGAGTTTCAGAATTTTCCACAATAAATTAGTCCGTATGTGTGATAACTCTAAAATAATTGATAATTTATATCACTAATGTATATATATATACATATCTTTTTTTAGGGAATTATTGTCAAGAATATAATTCATCTACAATTAAATTCTAGGGTTATAATTCTCAAACATCAGAATTATAACATCTAGTTATTTCCGTCAAGATTAGAGGTACATTCATGCTGGTAAAGGACTCTTGATACAAGGAAATTGATCACATCCTATTCCTCTGAGGAGCGGCGTCAGAGACCTACTATTAGGGTTGACCGGCAAATGGACCACCATCGTGGTTCACTAACACTTTACCATTATTAAGGTTCACTAACAGTGGACCTCTATAGTGGTACACTAACAGTGGACCTCCATAGTTGTACACTAACAGTGGACCACTATTGAGGTTCACAAACAGTGGACCACTATTAAGATTCACTAACAGTGGACCACTATAAGGGTACACTAACAGTGGACCGCTATCATAGTTAAGTAAAAGTGTACCGCTAACATGGTACAGTTACAATGGACCACCAGCATGGCTAACTCACAGAACTCAAATGTCCAAAGCAGTCCAATAAAGGCCTGCAATTTCCGGCTTTCTCTCTTCTCTCTCTCTCTCTCTCTCTCTCTCTCTCTCTCTCTCTCTCTCTCATGCTAGTGGTAGCGCACTAAGCTCACACACTAAGGCCCGTGGTTCGATCCCCGGTACGGGTGGAAACAGAGGGCCTGTTTCCTTAAGAAACCTGCTGTCCCTGTTCACCTAGCAATAAGTAGGTACCTGGATCTTAGCCGACTGGTGTGGGTAGCATCCTGGGGGACGAAACTAACCTAATTTGCTCGAAATGATCTGCATTACAAGAGGCTTTCTATATAGTTTGTCATTTATATCACCTATGGTCTGTATAAGTTATATCATGTACGTGTAGAAATAAAGATTATTAATTATTATTATTATTATAAGTTATTGGATTTTAACTTCTGTTGGTTCATACGTAATGGGGAGAGCAGGTGAGATCTGGGTTGGTGTACCCAAAGTTATAGGAATCATCAGTGTTATGGAGGAAGGTGTTAGTGTGTGTGTGTGTGTGTGTGTGTGTGTCCGTGTGTGTATGTGTCCGTGTGTGTATGTGTCCGTGTGTGTGTAATCCACAACTTAACATAAGCATTATCACGCATGTATATCCCTGGATAAGTATGGTTTATCACTTATGTACGACTCTTCCTTCCTTTCCCTCTATCTTCTTCTCCTCCTCCTTTTCTTCCCCCTCCTTCCCTTCCTCTTCCTCCTCTCCCTCTCCTGCCAGCCACCCTTACAACACAAAGTACAGATAACCAGGGCAGCGAATACACCCAGTTAATTCCTGTACTTCCGTCAACTGAAATACACGGGCTCTATGTCCCTAATATTCAGGTCCTGAGCTCGCAGGATCTCCCCATTACAGGTTCCTTTGACCCTGAGAGACACATGGCCGCATAAATCTGCTCCTGAATGTTAATTTTAGCTGAAAACACGACGAAAACTGACCATTAGATTTGTGGGCAATTAGTAAGGAAGGTGAAAACTTTCCCAGTGTGTCAAAGATTAACAGCTCTTCTCTCTCTCTCTCATATATATATATATATATATATATATATATATATATATATATATATATATATATATATATATATATATATATATATATATATATATATATATATATATATATCTGAAGCAGATATCTCTTAGGAAATACATTATTTCCATTACAAACATGTACCATTGCTTCGCGTAGTAATAATTATATTAAAAGGTAATTTAAAACTGTCTAAGCGGAAAGGTAATTCAGCACATGGTAATAATGGAAAGAAATTATACCATTACAAACATGGAACTCTATACAAAAGCTTATACTAATGTTCAAACATTTAAAAGTTCTCTCTGACTCCACCAGCTAAAGAAGAAGCAGGGCCAGGAGCTGTGATTCCACTTCCACAAACACAACTAGGTGTAAACACACACACACACACACACAGTGGCATAAACACTGAACAGAATAAGTGTGAGAATAACTGACAATGAAAATGCTTTCTATAGATTAAATGCTGCAGACTGGACACCAGCATAGCTCTGTTCCTGCGGTTACAAACAGCATAGCTGTATACAAACAGCATAGCTGTGTACCTGTAGCTACAAACACCAAACACGGTACACCACCAGCATAGCTCTGTTCCTGCGGTTACAAACAGCATAGCTGTATACAAACAGCATAGCTGTGTACCTGTAGCTACAAACACCAAACACGGTACACCACCAGCATAGATCTGTTCCTGCGGTTTCAATTAATTACTAATAGATAATTACGCATTGTTATATACTTCACTCACTAAAATTAAAGTTAAATAAACAAACCTCAATTCTAGCTTGTCAATCGCCGCTCGTCAGCGAAAACAGGAAATAGCAGAGAAACGCAGCTCAATTAGTGAGGCCAGAGGGCTTTCTCCTGCAGCACACGATATATATACCCAGAGGTGTATTTCTCTCTGTGTATACAGTGTATATACACATTTTTATAAACACTGAAAGCTTCTTATATCCCTGTTGTTAGTGATGTAAGTGCACAAGGGTATTGTAGCCTAAATGACCACGTGTAGTCAATAGTCCGGCGGGGAATTTCAGCCTTACTAAGTTGGATCACCTTGCTCGATGTTGTCCGAAAATCAGCGGCAGTATTCGAAGCATTTTGCACTCGAATCTGAGCGTGTTGATTTTGCCTCATCCACTCTTGCTGTCTTGTGATTTCTGCTGGGGCATGAGAGGCAGGACATCGCCACAGTCAAATACACGTCATTCACTGCCCCACAACACCCAAACATTATTCACTCGACGCACGAAGAAAAGACGCACTTTGCAGGATAAGCTTTTAATGGGACAACTTTTAGATGTTTAGATCTTTGTGACATGAGACATGTCTAAACAGAGAGAAACGCTCTTCCAACAAAAGCCTCGTTCTGCAACTTTTTTTTTGTCTTTCGTTTACTTTTGTCGGCAGTGCGACATTTGGATAGAATTGGCTTCGTGGAGATTAGGTATTGTGACTCGTGATGAGGTTTTGATATTAGTGCGTTAAACCACTCTGGGATATGGATGTGATCATGTATGTGTGTGTATGTGTACTCACCTAATTGTACTCTCCTAATTGTGGTTGAAGGGGTCGAGTCACAGGGGTCGAGTGTGTGTGTGTGTAAGCAATGGATGGCAGGCTTAAGTAAACAAGCGGTAAAACGTGCGCAGTAACAACTTGATTTGGGGAAACAGTAAAAGGGATAGATAGGTAGCAACAGAGAGAGAGAGAGAGAGAGAGAGAGAGAGAGAGAGAGAGAGAGAGAGAGAGAGAGAGAGAGAACACAGTACATTGTCACAGTTTCTCATAAAACTGTGCCACTAGTCATCACTATATAAAGGTTTGAATTTACCTCAAGACTGTAGAACAAATTATCACTGTATGTCGTCTGCAATTCATGACAACACCGTCACTATCGTTACGTTATACGTAAAGTGTCTGAGAATAAATTTAAATTACAGAATTGATGTTATACTGAGTAGAAACACAAATTATCATAGCTTTAATTCTCTTTAATTCTCTCTCTCTCTCTCTCTCTCTCTCTCTCTCTCTCTCTCTCTCTCTCTCTCTCTCTCTCTCTCTCTCGTTCTCCCCCACACAGACTATCACTCTCCATCACCCCCACCTATAACATTAACTATACAGTAAGCATCTTAGTCTCCAGGCTGGGCATTGTGTCATCTCCACTAATAGAGGTCATTTTCATACCATGTCAAGCCGACCCGAAATCTCATTTCCGGTTATGTCCGACGTTCATTTCCCCTCTAAATTTTTTTAGGTCGTTCAAGAGGCTGTCTAATTTGCTTTATTTGTAATATTTTGCTCTTGTGTTTTGGGCCATACACACGAACATCACGCGGTAATAAATTATTTTCTAGTCTATATGAATGTATGTTATATATTATATATATATATATATATATATATATATATATATATATATATATATATATATATATATATATATATATATATATATATATATATATATATGTGTGTGTGTGTGTACTCACCTAGTTGGGATTGCAGGGGTCGATTCACAGCTCATGGCCCCGCCTCTTCTTAAAGCTATGTATGGATTCTGCCTCCACTACATCCCTTTCCAGCCTCTTCCACTTCCTGACAACTCTGTGACTGAAGAAATACTTCCTAATATCCTTGTGATTCACCTGAGTGTTTAACTTTGATCTGTGACCCCTTGCTGCTGTGTCCCATCTCTGGAACATCCTGTCTCTGTAAGAACATAAGAAAGAAGGAACACTGCATGCGAGGCAGGTCTGTATGTGTGTGTGTGTGTGTGTGTGTGTGTGTGTGTGTTGTTTTTGTGTGTGTGTGTGTGTGTGTGAATGCTAATGAACAATATATTTTATTTCCAATCAAGCAATTGTATTCTGTGGATTCTTGGAAAAGATACAATAAATTCGACATTGTCAACATTGCGACTAACGCTCAAGAGATCACAAATGCATTTCCATTGCCTAGGGATTTTGACCTGCTCTTACCTTTTCCCATGTTACGTAACCTGATTTTAGATATCTTCTGACCTCTTTAACTGTCCTGAAATCTGAATTTCTGTCCTGTTTCATCTCATGACTTGATTATGGTCCTGGATAAATCTAAACGTTGCATAAACTTTTTCTACAAAACTGTGGGTTAGTTTGAAATGTAATTCTTTCTAGTACCAGTGTCTCTGTTAATGACTTCTGTTAAACGATTAAATAGTTTAGAAAACTAATTAGGAAATTTATTTAACTAATTATAACAAGAGAATTTTCCCCTCAAAGTGTATGTTGCTAAATACTAAACATATACACAATTCCTGGGAAATAATCTCTGAATCAATCCCAAATATTTGTGCCAGTGACTTGCCCATTAGGAATCCACATACCATAAACACATACAGATAAAAACTAGAATAAATAATATAATGAGTAAAAATAAGGAGTTTTCCTTATTTTTTACTCATTATTAAACTCCATTCATCCGTGTCAGTCTCAAAACAGAGTCCTTCAGGGGTGTACTTTGATACTGATGAAGAGTCTGCAGTATCACTTGGTAAAGAAAATGCAGTTAATTCCACGAAATTAAAGAGAATTGTTTATCAAGGTAAACAGAAGTTTGTTTATCAAAGTAAACAGAAGTTTGGAGGAGAGGGAAGGGAGAATATTTTCTGTTGCTTCTGGGGTAGAGAGAAAGAATACAGAATAGAGAGAGAGAGAGAGAGAGAGAGAGAGAGAGAGAGAGAGAGAGAGAGAGAGAGAGAGAGAGAGAGATGCATGTGTCAAGTGCAAGGAGATATATACCAACTACTGCCACGTCTGATGCTGGACTGGAGTAGAATTATGTTGAGCCCAGGTGATTTAAATCCTCAGAAAGTCAATAAACATTAAACTTGTGTTCCAATATCATCATCAGCATCAACAGCAGCAACAGCAGCAGCAGCAGTATAGAACCAACAGCAGTATAGAACCAACAGCAGCTACAGCAGTATAGAAGCAGTAGCAGCAGAAGTGCCACCATCAATAGTCTCACTTGTATGCAAATGGACACTGGTGTTGAAGCGACTTCTCCCATGTACCCATCATGGGGTTCTCTCCTTGAACCTCATGGGGCTCCCAGCTTTTACCCATCACTGTGCTCTTAACTTGTATAAATCACAGAGCTTTCAACTTTGACTTATCACAGAGCTTTCAACTTTGACTTATCACAGAACTTGCAACTTGTACCCATCACAGAACTTTCAACTTGTACCCATCACAGAACTTTCAACTTGTACCCATCACAGAACTTTCAACTTGTACCCATCACAGAACTTGCAACTTGTACCCATCACAGAACTTTCAACTTGTACCCATCACAGAACTTTCAACTTGTACCCATCACAGAACTTTCAACTTGTACCCATCACAGAACTTTCAACTTGTACCCATCACAGGTCTTTCAGTGTATTCCTATACATTGGGGGAGTGGGAAGGTAACTTCTCAAACAAGTAACATGATTCTTTTCCTCCTAAATTTCGTCTATTCTCTTTTCCAACGCTGTGGATTCCCAGGCAGTACTAGAAATACCTATATATATATATATATATATATATATATATATATATATATATATATATATATATATATATATATATATATATATATATATATATATATATATATATATATATAAATACAGAATACATTGACAGAAAACACAAACATGAACATGTGTATATATATATATATATATATATATATATATATATATATATATATATATATATATATATATATATATATATATATATATATATATATATATATATATATAACACAACATATACATACGCGTGTAGGTGTGTTTCTATGTTCCATAATTTTTAATATATAATGAGGTCGCAACTCAGTGCTAACAGCGACAGTGAGACTAACAATATGGCTAACAATAGGACCAACATGACTAACAATCAATGGCACTAACAACATTATACATACACATTAACACGAACCCATTTAAACCCACAATAATGTATCTGGCTTTTTATCACGCCTCAATAAATGTATCACAAATTCAATAAAATACAATAGAGAGAACAATAAACTGAGCCCACAAATAACCATTAACGGGGACGGTAATGAAATCACCAAAATTTGCTGGAACATTTAGTCTGTTATTTCAACATACAGTACAAGTGAAAAGCAAATATTATTTATTTTTCCACTCCTCCACGAACTGGGTGTTCTGTGGATATTTTTACTCGTTGAACAAACTTGCAATTGTTATAAAATGAGAGAGAGAGAGAGAGAGAGAGAGAGAGAGAGAGAGAGAGAGAGAGAGGAAGAAGAGAAGAAGATAGAGGAAGAATGCTAGAGTATAGAGGGAGTGAATACAGATGAATAAGAGAGATGCGCAACAGGAACGACTCTGAGGTTACACATGATCAGATGATAATAATAATAATAA
Source organism: Cherax destructor (assembly GCA_009830355.1). Taxonomy (NCBI): domain Eukaryota; kingdom Metazoa; phylum Arthropoda; class Malacostraca; order Decapoda; family Parastacidae; genus Cherax; species Cherax destructor. The sequence goes on along the minus strand of WNWK01000088.1, from coordinate 70,220 downwards.
TAATAATAATAATAATAATAATAATAATAATAATCTTACACTGGGAGAAAGAAATCTTTGCTAGTCATGCACTAACAAGGAAGTACATGTCACTGACACATGGAACGTACAGCTGATAACTGAGTGATAATTGGGTATGTAGGAGTCTTTGGGGAAATACTGAAGTTTAGGAAATTTGAGAATACTGTTGGGGGACTACGTCAGTATAAATTACAAGAAAATTATTACGATAAAACTAACTGTTAATCAGTCATTTAATTACGCTGAAATGTAATAGTAATAATCGGTGGCAAGTAATTATTAATTTTTGTTGATAATTATTTTAATATCTGGAATTTCTCTCTAATATTTGGTTAAAATTCGGGCGTAAAGCAGGTGTTTGTTGGAGGGAGAGAGCCTTATTATTTTCTTATTCTGATCTCATGTTTAAAGACGGGATCTGTACCGGGTCAAGCGTGTTCAGAAACTAGAGAAATTACAGGTATTAAAAGGATATAATGACCAGAATACACATAATTATTTCGTAGAAGATACTTGAAGGAATTGAGGGAATAGACTGTGGAAAAGAAAAAACTTCGATGCAGTGTCTACAGTACAAAATGTGTGTACTTGAGTGAAAAAAATTACTGAAGAACAAAAAGGCACAATATCGCACATAGGAGAAACTTACGACGACGTTTCGGTCGGACTTGCACCAGTATTACCGATACTTCTTGTTCTTCCTCTCTTTGTCCCGTCCCTGTCCCCCCCGCCTATATATACTGACTTCCTCACTCTTCTATGTTAGTGTGACTTTGTAAATGGTCCAAGTCGGATCGAAACATCGTCGTAAGCTCCTCTATCATATGTGCGGGTTATTTGTGAAGAAATTACTGGTTTACGAAACGTCTTCATGAATAAAGAGACCCAGGTGTTGCACATGCGTCTTATACATCAACTTGACTGTACTGTATACCATTAACGTAATGATGTTGTCGTCTCTGAAGAGGCAGTGAAGGCTCCTCTGCGTTTTCCTCTTCCTAGTTCATCAAGTTTCCTTCTTTTATAAATTTCGCTTCATTGTTCATGTATTGAGTTTCTCGTGTGGGTAAACTTGTTCGTCTTGGCCGCCGGTCCGTTGCTTCCATGAATTGCATGAGGCTCCTGGCTGGCATCATACCTTATCAATTATGCTTTCTTTTCATCTACCACTGCCCTGCAGGAGGCTAGGGAGAGGATGCCTGGATGCTGATGAAAGGCTCTTGACTCAAGGAAACTGAGCTACGTCCACCCACAGTCCCCTAATTAATCCGATTACTTCCCCGATGAGCTTAACTCTTCTATGTGGTAATGTTTATAACATTGCGAAAATAAACACACACACCCACAACCACACACCCACACACACACCCACACCCACACACCCACACACACACACACACACACACACACACACACACACCATAAAGCTCATTCCCTGCAATTTCATGACATGCGTTTGGACAGGAAAATACAAATGGCATATTTCATGAATTTACCTGAAGCAGCAGTGGGAATTACTTCATCACCTGTCGCAAACACATGTAAACACACAGACACGGAGAAAAACACACAAATTGACACATAAAACACATAAACACCCACAGAAATACTTCACCAGTTCTATCCCACAAGAACAAGAAATGAACAATAATAATAATAAAATTGACAGCTACAAATGAAGAACAAAAAGGCAGATTACCATGACTGAGGCAATGCACGAATAACCTAGTTAGACCTAGTTAGACCTAGTTGAACCAAGTTAGACCAAGTTAGACCTAGTTAGACAAAGTTAGACCTAGTTAGACCAAGTTAGACCTAGTTAGACCTAGTTAGACCTAGTTAGACCTGGAAGTTGCCTTAAAACAGTTGAGATCAGCTTCTCTGCGTCTCGTTCCAGACCAGTAGTAATTCCTGGAGATAGTTTGATTAATGAAACTATTTGTACTTGCTGTGTGCGTCCCGGTTTGTAGGTTCGTAAGATCTGACAGCCTCGTGAGTCTTGACAACTCTCTCCTTCAACTTTACCTGACTTGTCAATTAAGACCTCAGGGTGTTTGTCAAGAGTCCCAACCCTATTAGGACTGAAAACTTTACTATTTTTGCAATCTTCTCGGCTTGCAATCTTGTCAACTTGCAATCTTGGCGGCTTGCAATCTTTCAGGCTTTCCGTCTTGTCGGTTTGCAATCTTGAAAGCATGCAATCTTTTCGGCTAGCATTTTTATCGGCTTACATTTTTTTCGGCTTGCAATCTGGCTGTCTTGCAATAAAGCCGGCTTACAATACTGTCGCCGTGCAATCCGACCGGCTTGCAATATTACCGGCTTGCAATTTTGGCAGACATTGCAATTTGAGTGTCACGAAGGCTGCTTGCACGACATGGCTGACCCAGGGTTTATTTCCTATTTCTTTCAGTTCCCCGAGGAACAAATTGTTTCTATCTCCGAGGTTTTGCTAGTAGAATTTCACGGAGGTTATTTCTTTCTGTGTTGTGGCGAAGGTCGGGGACCTGCGCTGGTGTAGACCGCCTTCCACACTGGTTGGTGTGTCTCGGGCGATTAACAGACAGAGGATCGAGCCTCTACTGTGACATGGGCTGGCGCTGATACGCCTTTGCTTGCCTCAGAGAGAATTTCCTCTCCTATCTTTTGCTAGTCTTGCATTGTTGCATAGTGTCTGACGACGCACGAGAGTGTGAAAGATCTTGAGCTAAAGATTTCCAGCCCCATGTGGCTTGTTCTGCATTGTTACGATCGCCTGTTAGCGAATATTTCTTCCTTATTTACTTTATTTATATATTTTCTTGAGTTAAATTACAGAGGTGATTACAATGCTGAGACAGAATTGGAGAGGTGATTTCGAGTAGATCAGTCCCTCATAAAGATGCCTTTGTGATCCACATGTACCTAACTCATTTACTGTTCGTTATTGTATTATGTTTATAATATGGTTCCTACTTTGTCTTTTCCTTTTGTTGAAGACTTCCTTTAAAAGCTTGTGCTTTTCCTATGGACCGTGTGTACTATCCCCGCAGTAGGAGCTGTTTATAGCCATATCCAGACACAAGCTAGCCATTAAGACGTAGCATACGACCGCTTGCCCAACCAAGGGACTCAACGTACAGTCCAGCCTGGCGTTGAGAATGCCTCTTTGATCACCTCCATCATGCAGAGAGCTCGAGTAGTGGTGGTTAATTGTGATGATGGTTGTAGCGGTAGTGGTGGTTGTGATGATGGTTGTAGCGGTAGTGGTGGTTGTGATGATGGTTGTAGCGGTAGTGGTGGTTGTGATGATGGTTGTAGCAGTAGTGGTGGTTGTGATGGCAGTTGGGATACGGTCCAGGTTGTTGACGGTTGTGGTTGTACTGGTGGTGGAGAGGAGGGAGGCTAATGTTTGTTTTCGTAGTGGTTGTATGGTGGTAGGGATGATGGTGAATTGCATTGTTAAGGTCGCCTGTCTGCGAGTGTATTGCATATATATATATATATATATATATATATATATATATATATATATATATATATATATATATATATATATATTATAATATATATATATATATATATATATATATATATATAATATCACAATGACGGGAAAAGTTAATAATAAAAAATCGTTGTTTAACAAATACAAGGAACCTGTTTCATTACCTCATATCACATGGTCTCTTCAGCTCAAATGAGAAAGGTGTGAGCTATCCGTCACCACGATGAGGTATTGTCTGACCTCTATTGAACTGACAACGAAGGGCTAGCACCTGACCTCGATTGATTTGACCCTGGAGAGTTTGAGATCTATTGTTCTCAGTTCCTACAACTTTATTGTCCAGCCTTTTAGGCAAGGTGATTATTGACTCTGGCGTGAATTATCTTGGTGAAGTTAAATTGTGTTTCGTATAAGTTTAAGTTTGGAATCAATGCAATAATGTTTGGTTCAACGATACTTCTTATTATAACGTCATCGAATTTGAGCAACACCGTTTCGCAATTTTTAAATCAATATTACTGTCAAAATAACGTAGATGACTTCCTAGTTCTAACATCTGTTTTGTTTCATTCACATTTTTCTTCAGACATCTTTCTTTTTGAAGATTTAGACACATGTGCAACATCTGGGTATCTTTATTGTAGACGTTTCACCCTCCAGTGGCTTTATCAATACAGATTCTAGGACATAATTTGAAGACAGTAGAACTATATGCAAAAGATGAGGTAATCTTGGTTCAGAGGACATCTAGATGACCTTAACGGCTACTTCAACTAATACTACAACTTACCCATCCCTTTGGGTATGACCTACTTCCACTGGGAAATCCCGTCTACCAGTGACTATGCCTTCGTCTGCTACCCGTCCCTTTCCACCTGACGTTAGTATATAAGCGCCAGCATCCTTGTCTGTGCTCCAAAATCTCCACGACTTCGGTGCTCATCACACAAACTCCAAGACTGAGGGACTGATTACCTCATCTTTTGTATATAGTTCTACTGTCTTCAAATTATATCCTAGAATCTGTATTGACAAAACCACTGGATCTTGTCGGTATTGTATACCATTCTTGTACATCTTTCTTTTTTCCCACATACTTTTTCTGGACATTACTTCCAAGGCAGCAAATACACAGCCTCTTCAACGTTCTCCTTACGTTTAATTCTGAACGCAAAACTGTTTATAGTATTACTATATATGCATACTACATTAATGTCTCCTACGTGACATGAGGTAACTCCACGATGGAGCTTCAATTCTTTGTCACCAGAAGAATTTCACCAGCAACAGGTCATCCTTGTTTATTTGTTCGTAATACTGAGCAATGAGAAAGGGGCAACACGTCCCGCTGAAGTGAAAGTCTGCACTAAAACAGACTTATCAAGACGTTGCAGAAGCCACAGCAACACAACTTCATGTTGCGGAAGCCTCAGCAACTCAAGTTAATGTTGCAGAAGCCACAACAACACAACTTAACGCTCCAGAAACCTCAGCAACACAACTTCATGTTGCGGAAGCCTCAGCAACTCAACTTAATGTTGCAGAAGCCACAACAACACAACTTAACGCTCCAGAAACCTCAGCAACACAACTTGAGACTTTCTGCATTATGAAGATGTAAATCTTCCCACGGCCCGACACCCAGACGCTCCCTCAAGTCTAAATAATTCACAGACTACAAAAATTTCCATATGCAGCAGATTTTTGTGGCGCTTTAGGCGAATTATAAAATTTGGATCAAGTAAATTCACATGTGCTTTGTGGCCGGTAAACACGCACACACACACAAACACACACACACACACACACACACAGTATTTATAAATACTACCCTTTGTGTCACTATTAATGTTATTTCTACTATTACGAGTGCTTCTACAACGAATACTTCCATTTTTACTCATATTATTACTACTACTACTACTGTTACTACTACTACTACTATTACTACTACTACTGCCACTACTACTACTACTAATTCTATTACTCTGCCACTGCACTAACGACTGTCGTAAAGCCTTGAGCATTCATATAAGCAGTTTCTCTGACTACCTAACTAAATTATACAATTTCGCCGTCTGCAAAGAGCCGGGTTATAAGGTGAGCCACGCCGTTAGCTTTCAGCTTTAAGTAGCTGCAGTGATAAGTAAGCTGGTTTTTAAGCTTTTACCGCTTGTTATGATGCAGAGGATGCTGGGATGCGACTCTTCCTTGACTAAGATTCGGTGGATGCGGTTAATGCAAGAAGGATCGAGCCTACACCGCATCCTCTGCTGCAAGATCCACACGGGTTAAGCATATAATAATAATAATAATAATAATAATAACAATTATTATTATTATTATTATTATTATTATTATTATTATTTATAAGATTTTTTATTATATGCATGCAGAAGCTCTAAACACTTAATAGTTCATGAAACGATTGAAGAATAGATGCATTCGGGTTTGATCCGAGGTAGCCCCAATTTTATGGATCAAGAGAATTCCCCAGCATCAAGGCACCTTTCAGAGGAGATAAAGAGAGAGAGAGAGAGAGAGAGAGAGAGAGAGAGAGAGAGAGAGAGAGAGAGAGAGTGAGAGAGAGAGAGAGTTAGGGAGAAAGCATGAACTAGTAGCCAATACCATTAGGTTGAGATTGAGGGCGAAGCGAGGCATTTTAAAAGCCTTTACTGACGTACGATGCTTCCCTCTCCCAGAAGTCTTCCTCAGTAGCTGAGGTGAGTGCCCGAAACTTTGAATCATGGATGAGAAAGATTCCTAACTCATCAAGAAAGAGGAATCTCCCTCAGTTCTCGTGAGTGAGAGAGACTCTGAATCACACCAGAGAAAGATTCGTAACTAAGGAATCTTTCACAGAAGCTGTTTTTAAGTGGAATATTTTCTCAATTATGTATATACAAAGAGAGGTGTAAACCTCTCTGGGTATTGTCACCGAGAGATATGCACTACCTAGTGGTGCATATCTTTCAGTGTATTTCCAGAAGGGGTCCCCAACCTGCGACCGGAGGGCCTCGTGTGGCTCTTGTAGGAAATGAATGCGACCCACACATGAAATTAAGAATTCACTTTTATGTGGGTTCCACACTGCACAGTGTCAACAATTACAAAATATTATTATTATTATTCATAAAAATTAAGAAAAAGTACAAAATGTAGCCCCTCCTTTAAATTTGGCTTTTCAAATGGCCCTTTCATAACTCATAGTGTTTATATCTCTCACGCTGTTTAAACCAAGATGTCAGATTCTCTTAGTGTGTTCAGTGAGGCATGAAGATATTCTAGACAGGTAGAGTACAGATAATACCCGGTCCTGAATGCCTTGTATAGATGAAAGCTTTATATTTATCAAACCAGCCAAAGAAAATATTGCTGATCACGGAAGTGGCCACCTCCCTGTTGCACGGAATATTATAAACACGAGGAAGAAGGATACAACGACTGGGAAATGGGAGGTAATCAAAGTTGATGCATGAATGTCAAGGGTAGCCCTAATTTCTTGGTTCAGGATCCCCTTACTTAAATCACTAAAATGAATGGGATTATATTTTTCCTTTACTACTATAGGTTTAGCAGCAATCTCCTGCTACAGTAGTTTTTATGAGTTTAGACACAGTTATTGTATATTGTTTGGAACATTACGTCTCCATGACTCACGAAATCGTAATGACACGATTGCAAACAGACCATACCACGGGTGGGGTTCGAACCCGCGGTAAGAGAGTCTCAAAACTCCAGACCGTCTCCGTTGGTCATTCAGTTAAAGAAGTGGTGAAGGCTCGATCCTCTGTTCAATAAGTGTGAGTCCGACGCACTACTTAGTTTTACTCACTAACCTCGAGAGGCTAAAAAGAGAAATGGAAGGATTTTGAGAGAAGACATTCGTTGAATAAACACGGAATACAGTCATGCCCCGCCCTACATCATTTTTAGTCATATTTTTTTAAAGAATAATGAACACAATTAAAAAAAAATATGACATTGCTGAGTAAAGTAAAGTCGGATATAATGACGTTCGCTGAACTGAAATTTACTCTAGAAAAGTGGCGTAAAGGCGAGTTTGACGCAAGCCGAAATTGAGTAAAGCTGAGTATGACTGTATTGATACCTAGAAAGGATAGGATTAAGGCACTAGTATAAACCAAAATGTTATGAGCCAAATCGTTCTATTTACCGATTTTGTAGACAACACAAACACTGCAGACCACCACCACCACCACCACCAACAAGAACAACACCATCACCACCACCAAAAACAACACCATCACCACCAACAACAACACTACCCTGACCACCCCCACCACCACCACCTACACCAACACCACCACCAACACTACCCTGACCACCACCACCACCTACACCAACACCACCACCACCAACACTACCCTGACCACCACCACCACTACCACCATCACCACCACCAACACCACCAACACTACCCTGACCACCACCACTTCCCCAAAACCTTCAAGGACCCACGTGATGAGCAACGACGAGCTGAAAGGAAAAGTTTTAATTCCTTATTTTACGGAGCCTTTGCAGTGATGGGTGTGGTTACGAAAGTTGCTCAAGCTATATATTAGTTGATCCACGCTGAATGTATCTGGGATTGAAGAGCTGAAATCTGGTTTGACGGTGAGATTCCTCAATTACCTGCCAAAGATTATCCCTGATCTAATATATATGTGTGTGTATGTGTGTGTGTGTGTGTGTGTGTGTGTGTGTGTGTGTGTGTGTGTGTGTGTGTGTGTGTGTGTTATTTATAGGGATGAGTTAAAAAGTAGGGATAATTTAGCTCAGTCTGACGAATATTTTACGTCCATTTAAACTCACAGACTATTATGATAGTTGCTTGTGGATGTTTGTTGAACAAACAGTTGGCAAATTAAAAAAAATCAGGTTTAGCTCTGTGCGAAGTTTGCAAATTAGGTATGATTACAGCGCTGAGGTAATGAAGGTGATTGTCAAAAAGGATGAACGCTGTTTCTGCCTCAGCCACCTTCTTTCTACCTCAGCCACCTTCTGTTTACCTCAGTCACTATCCGTTGGCCTCACTCACCTTTTGTCTAAGTCAACTTTAGTCTGTCTCGGTCAACTTCGGGCTATTTGACTCACTTTCCATCTTCCTTAGGCAACTATGCTATGCCTCAGTCCCCTTCCATCTGTTCCAGCTGCCTTCCATCTGTTACAGCTGCCTTCCATCTATTTCATTCACCTTTCATCGGCTTTAGTCAGCTGAAGTGTTCCTCAGTCAACTTTCATCTATTTTAGTCACCTTCCATCTGCCTCATACAAGGCACTTTTACTCAAAATTAATATTTTTTTAACGAAAAATATCTTACGTTTCATTTGAAAAAAAATTCATTAAAATGCTAAAAAACAAAAAACACAAAAAAAAAACTGAAAACACTGACGCTTTTCATCAGTCATAGAGAACAAGTTCTACCATTTTCATTGATCTGCTTGAAAGATTTCAGCTGCAAGAATTTGAATGAGCTATTTGCTTAAAAAACATGTCTTAGTGTTGAAGTTGAAGCCATCTGTGTGCCAGGAATTTCATTGCGTTGTGTATAACAATTTAAAATACGGATGAAAATAGTATATATATAATGTACCCTTCAAGGACTCCATTGGAAATAAATTACACTGCACTGTTGTATTAGTAACTACATATTCCATAACTCAAGCGTAAACAAAATTAACCTATGTACGAAACATGAATAAACTTACGTATAGCCATAATTTTTTGAAAGGGATGGACCGGTAAGCCAGTGGAAGGCCTCGGTCAGATGACCAAAAGCTCCAGCTATGGGTCATCAAATGACTAAGACCCGCGTCAGTAAACACTTGTCCTGTTTCCTGACCAACCTTACCTAACCTAATCTAACATACGAGAAGATTCAAGCCTATACCAAGAAAGTCTTATGTAAAAAATAGCATGACAGACAATTTATGTTAGCTTGCCATCTTAAGTTTGTCTTGGTCAAGTTTTCTTTCGTGATACAGTGTCGACTCATTCCTGTATCTCGTTTATTACCACTTTCATACTTTAGATGGCTCTTGTTCTGATCATTTTTGTTCCACAAATAGTTGGTAAGTTATCTCCTCCATGTGATTAACCTTGCATCATTCCTCTTCAACTAAATATGTATCAGTCCACTCTAGTATTAATATTTAAATTACTTGGCATTCCTCTCACTTCCCATTTTCTTTACGATGAACTGGCACTTATATATATATATATATATATATATATATATATATATATATATATATATATATATATATATATATATATATATATTATTATTATTATATGTTGGGTTACGAAAACATAAATATATACATGTATATGCGTGGTGATGTGTATGTAAGCAACGAGGCCATTATTCAAATAAGATTGCTGGATCACTTCACTAGTATTATGATTAATGACGACACCATCCCTTGAGAAGTTCCATAATGATAAGTCACTGAAAATTAATGAATCAAGATGATGGACTGCAAGAAACGTAGACTTGTTTATATATATATATATATATATATATATATATATATATATATATATTTTTTTTTTTTTTATTAACACATCGGCCGATTCCCACCAAGGCAGGGTGGCCCGAAAAAGAAAATTTTCATCATCATTCACTCCATCACTGTCTTGCCAGAAGGGTGCTTTACACTACAGTTATAAAACTGCAACATTAACACCCTCCTTCAGAGTGCCGGCACTGTACTTCCCATCTCCAGAACTCAAGTCCGGCCTGCCGGTTTCCCTGAATCCCTTCATAAATGTTACTTTGCTCACACTCCAACAGCACGTCAAGTATTAAAACCATATGCCTCCATTCACTCCTATCAAATACGCTCACACATGCTTGCTGGAAGTCCAAGCCCTCGCACACAAAACTTCCTTTACCCTCCCTCCAACCTTTCCTAGGCCGACCCCTACCCCGCCTTCCCTCCACTACAGATTTATACACTCTCGAAGTCACTCTGTCTCGTTCCATTCTCTCTACATGTCCAAACCACCTCAACAACCCCTCCTCAGCTCTCTGACAATCGTTTTGGTAATCCCGCACCTCCTCCTAATTTCCAAACTCCGAATTCTCTGCATTATATTCACACCACACATTGACCTCAGACATGACATCTCCACTGCCTCCAGCCTTCTCCTCGTTGCAACATTCATCACCCATGCTTCACACCCATATAAGAGCGTTGGTATAACTATACTCTCATACATTCCCTCTTTACTTCCATGGACAAGGTTCTTTGTCTCCACAGACTCCGAAGTGCTCCACTCACCCTTTTCCCTCATCAATTCTATGATTCACCTCATCCTTCATAGACCCATCCGCCGACATGTCCACTCCCAAATATCTGAATACATTCACCTCCTCCATACTCTCTCCTCCAATCTGATATCCAATCTTTCGTCACCTATTCTTTTTTTTTTTTTTTTTTTTTTGCATTAATCCTCATATAATATTTTTGATAAATAATATTTATAAATCATATATATATAATATGAGTATAAATATATATATATATATATTTATATATATATATATTTACAACACGTATATATATATATATATATATATATATATATATATATATATATATATATATATATATATAATATATATAATATAGAAGAGAGATTTTTTTTTTTTTTTATAGAGAGAGAGAGAGAGAGAGAGAGAGAGAGAGAGAGAGAGCATTCATTAATAGATTAGTCAAAATGAGATTTACAAAACTGACAAATTTAAAGTTTGACCCAAATAGATGGACACCAACACAAATAAAACAATACGTACACAGATTGTCAGATCAGCGTACATTCACGGATCAAGAACACAGATACAAGAAAGACATGAAGCCTGGTTGACCGTGGGGAGAAAAAAAGGGAGAACGAGGGAGAGGAGTATCGACAGCTACGACAGGTAACATATCACTAACAAAAATCAAGAGAAGTAAAACAACTCTATATTTCACATCTGGACAGGTGTGCTATAATTGACAGGACAGGTGTGCCATAACTGACAGAACAGGTGGCCCTGAAACATGTATGATGTGCCCAACACAATGTTTGAAAGTAACATGTTGCTTTCTTTGTCTTTGTTGCTGTTGTTGTTGTTGTTGTTGTTGTTATTATTATTATAATTATTATTCTTGTTGTTTTTCTAGTGGATGTTGTTGTTAGTATTTATATTAGTATTTATATCATTATTAATATGATTATAATTATTATTATTATAATTGTTTTTGATGTGAATCTCTTAACCCATCGGGTTTATACAGCTCCAGAATTCTGAAATGTAATCAGACTTAATTCGAGAAATGAATAGCAGGCCCTGTTCCTTGGATCAGGAACCTTACACCTGCTTAAATCACTTCAAAACTGCTTAAATCACATCAAAACTCCTTGTATCACTTCAAAACTGCTTATATCACTTCAAAACTGCTTATATCACTTCAAAACTGCTTATATCACTTCAAAAGTGCTTATATCACTTCAAAAGTGCTTATATCACTTCAAAAGTGCTTATATCACTTCAAAAGTGCTTATATCACTTTAAAAGTGCTTATATCACTTCAAAAGTGCTTATTTCACTTCAAAACTGCTTATATCACTTCAAAATCTCTTATTCTGCTTAAAATCTCTACTTCAGTTTAGAATCTCAACATTCTGCTGACAATAGTTACGAAAAAGGAACGTCGCAGAACAAACCATAATTACGAAAAATGTTGCTCTGTGTTGAACTTAACCAAGAAATGTATAATAATAATAATAATTATAATAATTAATAATAATAATAATAATAATAATAATAATAATAATAATAATAATAATAATAATAATAATAATAATAATAATAATAATAATAATAATAATAATAATAAAAATAATAATAATAATAATAATCTTTATTTCTACAGGTACATTATACAACTTAAACAAACCATAACTAACGTCAGTGACATACTGTATGGAAAGCCTCTTGTTAAGCAAAGCATTTCGGCCAATTAGGTAAATTTGTCCCCAATTCAAGACCCACACCAGCCATCTAATACCCAGGTACCTATTTCCTCCTAGGTGAACGGGGAGAGCCTGTGTCTTAATGAAACACGTCCTAATGTTTCCAGCCGTACCGGGGATCTAACCACGGACCTCAGTGTGTGAAATGAGTGCAGTACCAACTGAGCTACACCGAGCCAAACATTTGAAGTTTGTCTTTGTCTCCTAGTCAGATACATTCAGCAGAGCATAAAGAAGAAGAAGAAGAAGAAGAAGAAGAAGAAGAAGAAGAAGAAGAAGAAGAAGAAGAAGAAGAAGAAGAAAAGGAAGCTGACAGTGATTCAGTCTGACAAATCTCTCGCTTGTGTCTTGTGCGTCTACGATGTGGCCATAAATCTTCATTTTACTGCCCTCGTAATGTGTTGATATGCAGATTCTGCTGTCTTGTCATTCCCTGGAGATAAATGAACAAAGAAAAAAATCCGGTGTTGGTTAATTTGTTTCACTTAGGAATTCGTTGTGTGTGTGTGTGTGTGTGTGTGTGTGTATGTACTAGATTATATGTGGTTGCAGGGGTTGAATTTTAGCCCCTGTCCCTTGCCCTTGGCCCTGTGTGTGTGGTGTAGCAGTAGTGAAAGTAGCAGTAGTAATAATAGTAGTAGTAGTAGTAATAATAATAGTAATATTAGTAATAGTTGCTGTAGTAATAGTAGTAGTAATAATAGCAGTAATAGTAGTAGTAGTAGTAGTAGTAAAATAGTAGTAGTAGTAGTCGTAGTTGTAGTAGTATTAGTAATAGTAGTAATAACAATAGTAGTAAATGAATTATAAAACATTTCTTGCGAAACAAAAAAATCCCCATTTAATAAAGTTACCTCACAAAAAAAATTGCAAAGAAACTCGTCACACACAAAAAAAAGGAAGACAAACAAACACAAAGAACTTCAAAAGAAAGCCACAAAGAACCCCGATCACGAAACCCCTCAAAGAAACCCCCAAGAAAATAATCTGCTCAAAGAAACCTTTCATAAAAAAGGTCCACCATAAGGAAAATTGCCTGGTCCATGCCTGCAGAAAATGCTCCCGACACTTCTTGTTGAAAGGTCGTCAATATTTGAGTTAAGCGCCTCTTTTATTCCCACGGGAGACCATTATGGGAACTCTTCGTCATTCTCCTATCGTTCTGCCTTCGCTGCTGGTCATTCTCTTGTTATTTCATTCTTCTGCTTTCACAGTTCATCATTCTCTTATTACTTCATCGTTCTGCCTTCACGTCTGCTCATTTTCTTAGAACAATGATTGACTAAGAAATAATCTGTCTGCTATAATAATCCCTGAATCATGAAGGTAGAACGATGGAAACTACTTTCACAGTTCATCATTTTCTTATTACCTCATCGTTCTGCCTTCACATCAGCTCATTTTCTTAGAACTTCATCGTCCTGACTTCACAGTTGATCGTTCTCTCATTATATCATCGTTCTGCTTTCACTTCTGATCATTCTCTTAATATTGTATCGTCCTGCCTTTAACTCTGACCATTCTCTTATTATTTCACGATCATTCTGCCTTCACAGCTAATTATTCTCTCACGATTTCACAGTCTTTTGCCCTCACAGATGATAATTCTAATACTATTTTCCGGTCATAATTTCTTTACCGTTCATCATCTCAAATTATTTCCTATTCTTCTACATTCAGAGCTGATCATTCTTACATTATTTCGTCGTCGTTCTGTCTCAATGTCTTTCTTGTTCATCGTTCTTTATGTAGTTTCCATCGTTCTACCTTCATGATTCAGGGATTATTATAGCAAGCAGATTATTTCTTAGTCAATCCTTGTTTTACTTTTGCCGTTGTTTGAGCTTCTGTCTTTATAATACTTTTCCTATCGTTCTTCATTGGGTGTTTGGTTAATGGGGTTTAAAAGCCTGTCGACCACACAAGGGAAAATACTTAAATACTTAAAACAAGGATTACATTAAGCATCACCAAGGATTACATTAAGCATCACCAAGGATTACATTAAGCATCACCAAGGATTACATTAAGCATCACCAAGGATTACATTAAGCATCACCAAGGATTACATTAAGCATCACCAAGGATTAAATTAAGCATCACCAAGCAACCTTACTCTGAGAAAACTTCCTCTCGTTCCACCTATTGCTACTCTTGCAACATTGCATGGCTCCTGATAACGCACTTGTCATATAGACATGCCATTCCCCATGACTTGTCTATATGACAGGCATACACCTCTCGGTGTTTATATCTTGTGTTCTACATTAATAATTCATTATTCAGAGCTGATAATTCTTCCATTATTTTGCTGTCTTTTTTTTAATAGTCAGATATGATCTTACTACTTCATTTGTTTCAACTATTTTTCTTTACTTTTTTCTTTTCATATTTTATTAATTATCGAAGTAAGGAGAATATCCTCAAGTGTTCCTCTGTCTTTCACAGCATATATACACAGTAAGGTGCATTTTTTCTCAGCATATACTGTATAAGCTGAGAATTTAATTTCTGTTTCAGGGATTAAAGTATTCTTGTATGATTATATACAGTCTTAATGACCTTAGTGTAGTCGATAGGCTATAAACTCCATTAGAAAACTATGGAATAATTAGCTACAATAGGTCCCAAGGATGTCATTTATGCAGAGCTGGAATTTTCTGTTTGTGAATGTCCCTCTCTGAGGACGCCAGTCTCTGCCTCTAAGGTAAACAAAATTTTTGCACCTTGTCAGACCTTTTTTTTTGGTTATCCTAGGTAGTTTACACACATGTTACTATGTATGATAATTGTACTTATGTGTACCCGTACATAATAAACTTACTAATCATTACAGACACCGGGAATGACACGAGAAACTCTACGGGATTTACATACCAGATTACAGTACGTATTGTTTTTTTTTTCTCTTCGATTTTCCTAAGCTTTGAACAATCACTTTCTTGTTAGGTTAGCTGCTGAAGGATCCAGCTTCCGCCAGGCACTGCGCTAAAGGACCAACGCGGGTTTAGCGCTTCGTATAATGTTACTGTACATTATAAATCGTATTTGAATGTTAAATTTAATTCCATCCTGCATGTAGGTATTTTGTGAAGCATTAAATGTATGACAACATCGTAATTAAAATTTCACTGGAGTGAACATCCATTTAATTTGACCATTGATTTATTGTGAAACAAAAAATTAATTAACATATCCCTTTATATATAGAAATAATATTGGTATATATGCGCAATTTCAATCACTTTACACACAATATATATATATATATATATATATATATATATATATATATATATATATATATCCATCACTAGCCACGGTATATCAGGCAGGTGAAAGGTACCAACAATGGTCAGCATTATACTAAACAAGGGCCTGGTGTTTCCCAGATATTGTGGGCTCACGACAGATTAAACTGTCAGAGCTACGTCCAGATTGATATAAATTTAATTCGGTAATGTACGCAATTTAGCTGCAAAAATATAATTAATTTCGACAATAATAAGCAAGTATATATGTTTATATTTATTAATTAAACCGCCTATGACAAGTGAGTATTATATTTTCACTCATTTTGTAATGAATGCAATTTTTTGATAAATAGCCTGTAAGTCACTGATAAATTTTGGTTATATTTGTTAAATGATTTAAAAATAAATTCTTGAAAGCGATGGGAAGTGAGGTGATGGTAGGGGGGCGGGGTTCCTTTGATGCTAGTGAAAGGCTTTTGATCAAAGGAGCTGAAGCTACCCTCTGCTTTCTTGGATCAGTCCTGATTGCCTCCCATTCCTCTGGTGATTTCTGGACACGTCACACAACATCACATAATGTGAAATTACAGGACACATAATAACAAGACACACACTAACAAGACACACAATAACAAGACACAATAACAAGACACACAATAACAAGACACACAATAACAAGACACACAATAATAAGATACACAATAACAAAACACAATAACAAGACACACAATAACAAAACACACAATAACAAGACACACAGGTACCAACACTCTTCCATTCATACTTACTACTGCTCTCTCTCTCTCTCTCTCTTTCTCTTTCTCTCTCTCTCTCTCTCTCTCTCTCTCTCTCTCTCTCTCTCTCTCTCTCTCTCTCTCTCTCTCTCTCTCTCTCTCTATCTATCTATCTCTCTCTCTCTCTCATTTCTGTTAGAAATTCACAGGATTCCTGATGTTAGTTCAGTAACTACAGCTGGACGAATAACCTAGTTAACAGTAGTAATGGTAGAAGTGGATGGTTTTTATTCATATAAGCGGCGCGCATTCTGCGCCCCAGTATCCAGAATTAAATCTAGTGGTAATTGGAAGAATAATCTAATGGTTGTAATCATAACCATAATATTTTAAGGGGGTGCAGGGGTAAGGCAGCGGAAGGTCTCGGTCAGATGACCAAAAGCTCCAGCTGTGGGTCATCACATGGCTAAGACCTTACCTAACCTAAGCAGACCCACAGATACAAACTCACAGCTCTGTGAGTGGCAATGAGAGTAACATGAATAATTATGACAGCAGTAATACTAAATTAAAAAGAGATACTAAACTTCTAGCCCGTGTTTTCCATCTACTTCCATCTCTCCTCTAAAGTCCATGTCATTTTTCCAATATGTTATGAAACATTTTTTTATCCCCCTTGTTTTCACGCCAGCTGTGACCCACAGTGGTAAGATTTATGGAATACCGTGATACCTGTCTGGGATCCACAGCTGCTGAAGCATACCTAGTTCATTTCGTGGAGTTACATGTAAGCTGAACCGCTTTTCCTGATTAAATCTAATATATTACTGTATGTTGGTGAATGATGTTAATCAAAGGAATTGAAGATCCGCTCTACTTGCAAATTCCAAAACTTATTACTCTCTCTCTCTTTCTCGTTATATATATATATATATATATATATATATATATATATATATATATATATATATATATATATATATATATATATATATATATATATATATATATATATATATATATGACTGCAATGAAAGTATTAAAGAATATTCAATATGAAACAGGAATACTTTTTCT
Source organism: Cherax destructor (assembly GCA_009830355.1). Lineage (NCBI taxonomy): Eukaryota > Metazoa > Arthropoda > Malacostraca > Decapoda > Parastacidae > Cherax > Cherax destructor. The sequence continues at coordinate 52,598 of WNWK01000088.1, read as the reverse complement.
GAAACATAAATCCTATCATTCATCTGCATCTGTGTCACAAGGGCAACACAACAGCCCAAGCTGAAATCCATTCATCCGTGCGCCATTCAGAGTGAAAATTGGCCGGGCCATGCTATTCCTTTCCAATCGACACAAAATTGAAATTCACCCGTGCAAACATCAGTTTTGTAAACACCGGGCAGCAGGTAACGTATAATTACCGGTCATTCAGAGAGGGTAATGGACTGATTCGATAATGTCCATTGTCGTGTTTGCTCGGCTCTTTTCATACCCTCCCCCAAAAAAATTCCTCCTCCTTTTATGGACGTGAGGGTGAGTCGCCTTGATACTGGTAAAGGGATCCTAACGAACAGAATTTGAGTTTTCCTTTATTTTCCTTTGGGATATTTCTGATTTTCTACTATTCCACTATTAAGAATTTACTGATTCCACTGGATTATAATATTACAACTAATAATAATGAAACTGACTTCTATATGACAGTTACATTGTGGGAACATCAGCAGTGTTGCTACACTATTCTATATGATAGTTACAATGTGGGAACACCAGCAGTGTTGCTACACTATTCTACATGATAGTTACATTGTGGGAACACCAGCAGTGTTGCTACACTATTCTACATGATAGTTACATTGTGGGAACACCAGCAGTGTTGCTACACTATTCTATATGATAGTTACATTGTGGGAACACCAGCAGTGTTGCTACACTATTCTATATGATAGTTACATTCCGGGAACAACAGCAATAATCGGAATAATAATCATAATATTAGTAGTAATAATAATAAAAATGATAATAATAATATAAAAATCTAAAAGTATTTCCCAGATGGTTGTGGAGGGTTTATTGAGGTGATCTGGACATTGAAAGAGGAGATGGCAAAATAAGATGACTTGGAGGATGGGTAAATCTGTAGGGGAGAGAAGGAGTGGTAGGGGTAGTCCTAAGAAAGGTTGGAGGGAAGGAGTAAAGGAGGCTTTGGGTGAGAAAGGTTTGGACATTCAACAGGCGTGTGCGAGCGTGTTAGATACGAATGAGTGGAGGTAAGTGGGTTTTACGACCAGACGTAGAGTGTGAGCAAGGTAACTTTTATGAAGAGATTCAAAGAAATCGGTTAGTCGTACTCGAGTCCTGGAGGTGGTGAGTACAGTGCCTGCACTCTGAAGGAGAGGTGGGGATATTGCCGTTTGAAGAGTCATTTGAGATGTAATGCCGGCAAGCTTCGTGAAAAACAGTCATAAACTGAGCAATGATGGAGGTGTTTTTTTTTGAGGGGATGATCACCTTACCTAGGTGAGACATGGCTGGTTTGTTAAAGACAAATGATTTTCACTCTTCAGATTCATTTCCAGAATTAAAAAATACAGTTCAGCGAAAGTTATCTGTCAGTGCAGACTGTCGCCGGCCTTATGGCAGTTGTTTCTATCACATATACAAGTGACACAGATTTAATTATGCAGATGAGTCTGTTTACCTGACTATCACAGAGTCAGAGGGAAATTCTGCTTTTCTCTCTCTCTCTCTTCTCTCTCTCTCTCTCTCTCTCTCTCTCTCTCTCTCTCTCTCTCTCTCTCTCTCTCTCTCTCTCTCTCTCTCTCTCTCTCTCTCTCTCTCTCTCTCTCTCTTTCTCTCTCTCTATTTACAAATTATGTGCAGCGCACTGTGATAGCTGAGAACACTCTGAGAAATATCATTTCCTTCCTCTGATTAAACCTAATTACTTCCCATTTCCCAGCTGGTGTTAAAGAATAAACAAATTGTTCAATTTTAGACAATGATGAGAAGATAACATCTGTTTCATACATAATTTACATCGTAAATAAGAATATGTGAACTGAGCAGAAAATTAATACAGGTGTTTCAGTGCCATTTAAAACAGTGTGTGAGCAGGATGCAAAAGCCTTCCCAAGTGCGTTAATTTGCTTTTAAATGGCTCATCAGACACTCATTACAGACAACGTGAGCACTACAGAATAACCATTAATTAACAACTCTGCATAGTCATCAATACAAGATACCACGCCATTAACAACCCAACAACCACAATCAACCATCTCGGTCCATTAAGGTCAAAGGCACCTTCTCAACTTGCTTCAAGATGTTTACTATAAACCAGAAGATATTTACTATAAACCAGACTTATGAAAAAATGTTTTAGGTCCTTCCTTCACCACAGTGTAGGTATTGTACAGGGCCTCATAAATACAGAATTAAGAACAGCATTTGTTTTTTCTAGTTTTAAGTTTTAAATAGTTATATTACACCTTATGTACTGCCTGGTTTATTTTATTTGGAAAATGAAGTGAATTAATACTGATAATTGCAATTTATGACCCTTATGGATTTAATATATTATAAAAATAATATTAGTATTCTGCTTGAAGTATATTAAGACATGACTCACGAAATCGTAATGACACGATTGCAAACAAACCATACCACCATTTCGTCTGGAGTTTTGAGACTCTCTGACCGCGGGTTCGAACCCCACCCGTGGTATGGTTTATATTAAGACATGGCCCGGTTCCAGATCCGAAACCCGGTTATAGACCAGAAACCCGGTTTAGGCTCGAGCCACACGGGTGATGATCTTCAAAATCAAATGCAGTTTACTCTATAAAATGTAGTATGGGGTTTTCACCTCTGTTATCATCCACAATAATGGTCATATTTGTCTTCGTAAAGCTCGTCTATCCGACCAAATTTGCTGAACAAAAAAGACCCGAAAAAAAAAAACAGAAAGGAATTCATTGTCCGGAAATTTATAATTGTTGGCTTTAAACTTTTTTGGAAAAAAGTGTTTTAAGTGTTTAAGTGAGCTACGTGTGTTAGTATGATTGGTAGTGATGGTGGTAGTAGTGGTGGCTGTGATGGTAGTAGTGCAGGTTGTATTGCTGGTTATGGTGGTTGTGGATGGTGGTTATTAATTGGGTTAGCAGTGATGGTTGTAATTGTGATGATGGTGGTGGTGGTGATAGTGGTTGTAATAGTAATGGTGGTGGTGGTGGTGGTGTATCTGGTGGTAGTGATGATAGTTGTAATAATGGTGGTAGTGGACATATTATTATTATTAGTAGCAGTAGCAGCAGTAGCAGCAGCAACAGTAGTAGTAATAGAAACAGTAGTAGTAGTAATAATAGTAGTTGTAGTAGTAATAGTAGTAGTAGTAGTAATAGTAGTTGTAGTAGTAATAGTAGTTGTAGTAGTAATAGTAATAGTAGTAGTTGTAACAGTAATAGTAGTATTTTCAATGGGAAACGCTAAACCAATGAGAAATATTCAACGCATTGAAAATGAGAGGTAATCAGGTTTCATCCAAGGGGATAGCTCCAATTCTCTGTATCAAGATCTCTTCCGTATTTATACCCTGAGAGACATACACATTTCGGTGTATATACATGAGAGAAACATACGTTTACGTGTATATACAAGGAGACACAGACGTCTAGTTGTAAATATTCTGAGAGATACGTACCTCTCGGTGTATATACCCTGAGAAATACGCACCTTTCGGTGTATATATCCTGAGAGGTACGCACCTCTCGGTGTATATACCCAGAGAGATACGTACCTCTCGGTGTATATATCCTGAGAGATACACACCTCTTGGTGTATATACCCTGAGAGATACGCACCTCTCGTTGTATATACCCTGAGAGATACGCACCTCTCGGTGTATATAACCTGAGAAATACACACCTCTCGGTGTGTATACCCTGAACGCATGAAGTACCTATGAAGTATATTATCAAATGATGCCTTTTAGGTCAGAGTTGAGAATTCGAGTCTCCCTGTCTAGCAGTGCTGTAAATACAGAACTGGGAACCAGTATTTGCACTGTCGCCATATTGTTGAATACACTGCCTGCATTTGTTGCTTCCATTGTTGTTTCTTGTTGATATCTGGTGTGTGACTTGCTCTGGTTCCTTGATTCCGGTGAAGGACTGTTGATCCAAATACCCGGAGATATTCTCTCTATCCTTGGGGCGAATCTGATTGCCTCTCCTCTCAGCATTGTATATCTTAAATGGGAAACGCTAAAATCGTATGAGTCATACAGAACCCGGGTGAAATGGGAAAAACGTAATCAATTTTGACCTGAGGGAAGGTGGATAGCTCTATTTTTTTGGATCGTAGGCCCTTAGCTGTCACATACAATTTTGCTTAACAAAAATAATTTGCACTTTACTTTGAAGAGATTTGTTGCAAAATAATTGCAAGTCGTTAATCTCTGATTTTTTTTAAACAACTCAGTTGTAATTCTACTCTGAATAGTAGATCATAAATGATAGATTGTCTCGTGTGACAAGGCTGTGTCTTTATCATGTAAAATATTAGAATTGGTCCCAGATGATTCAAGAGTCAGTCATGATAGAGTGAGAGAAAACTCTGTATATGTAACATTATTATTATTAATTATTATTATTATTAATTATTATTAATTATTATTATTATTAATTATTATTAATTATTATTATTATTAATTATTATTAATTATTATTATTATTAATTATTATTAATTAGTATTATTATTGATTATTATTATTAGTAATTATTATTAATTATTATTATGAATTATTATTAATTATTATTATTATTAATTATTATTATTAATTATTATTATTATTATTATTATTATTATTATTATTATTATTATTATTATTATTATTATTGTATTTTTATTATTATGATTATTATTATTAATAGTAGTAGTATTATCATTATCCTTATTGTTGTCGTTGCTGTTGCTGTTATTGTTGTACTTGTTATTGTTACTATTGTTTTCGTTGTTATTATTGTTGTAATTGTTATTGTTGACCCTCCCTTGGTTCAGTCTACCCTCCAATTTACTGCTATTCCTTCCTAAGAGAACTTTCACATTCTCGTTAGGGACCCCCAAAAAACAATGGAAGTTAAAAAGGGTGGCTGTGTTGGTCCTCCTGGCTAAACATTCCTCCTCCATGACCACTTGGCTACATTTCGAGGGCTTTTTTTTCATCCTGAAAAAAATATGTGGGCGTTAGTCAACGGCTGTGGGTTGATTCATTTTGCGTAGATGATATGCGTACACCAGTCTCTATATAGCCCCTTACCATCACAGTAAATTGGTAAGTAGGTATTGTTCGACTGGTGGGTGGCATTCTGGGTAAAAGAATTCCCTCCCTCACTTTCTGCCACACCACCGTCACCACCATCACCTCCACGACAGATACCACTAACAAAAGTCCCCCTACCAGTATAACCACCAGATTGTACATGAATGGTATATAATACCGAGAAGTTGAACCATTTAACACATGTCCATTGCGAAACGTCTACAAATAAAGATACCCAGATGTTGCAGATGTATCTAATTCTTCATCACCACCCATCTCACAACCACTACCTCCACGACAACAACCAGCATCCCAACCACAATTATAACCATCAAGCAGAAACAGCATCAGCAACATTTACCCAAAATAATAAAAGGACGAGGTCCTGGGAATTACTGGAGGAATTCCTTCGAGGAGAAGCCGAGAGACAGAATCTAAAATGAACTCAAGTGCAATTTATCCTAGAGGAAATGAAACTTGAAATTACTTTTGCTTTGTTTCCACGATAAAGGGATCGTTCCGCTGGGAAATTGCCTCTTATCACTATTTTCTAGTGTTGCTGTTGGGATTTGTCGAAAATTGAATATCAGCTGAGATGGAAGTGTGTCGTAGAAATTGAGTTGAAGGGAGATGTTGTATAGCTTTACAGACTATACTGAAGCCGAGAAATATTATTATTATTATTACTAGTACTGCTACTACTATTATTATTATTATTATTATTATTATTATTATTTTATTATTATTATTATTATTATTATTATTATTATTATTATTATTATTTTTATTATTAGTGATATTATTATTATTATTAATAGTGCTATTATTATTATCATAACTATTATTATTGACATTATTAACATTATTGTTATTATTGTTTAGTAGTAATAGTAGTAGTAATAGCAGCAGTAGTAATGGTATTAGTAGTAGTAGAGTCATTTTTGTTGTTCTAATAGCAGTAGTTATAGTAATAACAGTAGCAGTAGTAATAGTAGAAGTAGTTGTGTTAGTAGCAGTAGTAGATGAAGTAGTAGTAGTAATGGTGGTAGTAGTTTTATTCCTATTAATATTATTATTATTATTATTATTATTTTTAATTTTATTATTATTATTATTGTCATTATTACTGTTATTTTTATTAGTAGTAGTAGTAGTAGTAGTAGTAGTAGTAGTAGTAGTAGTAGTAGTAGTAGTAGTAGTAGTAGTAGTAGTAGTGGTATACAGTCCTAAAAAACTGTAAGGTAGTCAGGTTTGAGTTAAAGAAGGTTAAGCAACCAGTAATGTGAAATATCCATTTCACATTAATATTAATTAGTCAGTATTGCAATATTTGATTAATATTATACAATGTTTTCCCCCCCAGCATTAAAAGTTGTTAAATATTTTCCAATTTTCACTCTGTTTAACTTGTTGTAATATATTACCTGCAGAACTTTTTTTTTTTTAATACTTGCATCATAAATTCAATTTATTTAATCAGCTATGACTTCCAACAAACAAATTAATACTTTGTCCCTAAATCATGTTACTGTCGGGAAAATTAATGGCTAGTGTAATTTATGTGTATTCTGCAGTGCTGACAAGACCTTAACGTTAATCACTATGAAAGTCACTGAAATGGTATATAAACTGGAGTATTTTTTTGTGTGACACGTTTTCATATTAATCATATATAATATGGTGAAGCATACTGCCTGCGTTACTGGTTTCTTCACTTCAATAATGAGGTGATAATATTACCATAGAGAGTGGAAATATTGCAGAAGTAATTTTGAGATGTTCAGATTTTTTGAGGTGATCAGTCCCTTTGAGGTGATCAGTCCCTTTGAGGTGATCAGTCCATTTGAGGTGATCAGTCCCTTTGAGGTGATCAGTCCCTTTGAGGGATCAGTCCCTTTGAGGTGATCAGTCCCTTTGAGGTGATCAGTCCCTTTGTTTATAAGGTATAAAAGCTGAACTTGTGCATCTCATTCATTGCAATGAATGGTGCAATGAATAGGCTAGATAAATCCATGAGTGGGTGTGGGTGGGTGTGAGTTGGACCTGAGAAGCTTATGCTAGCAGGTCTGATGCCGTGTTCCTTCCTTAAGTGGATGTGACTTGACCTGACTTGGTTGGGTCATTGATTTAAGCCGGTGGGAGAATTGGACCTGCTTCGCATGGGCCAGTAGGCCTGCTGTAGTGTTCCTTCTTTATTATGTTCTTTCTTATGTGTTGGATCGATCCTTCATGAGTCAGATACGTCACCATTCATTACACATCCTGCTAATGATAGCTATTACGTTGCAAGTTATTGGATTTGGTTTCGTCAGTAACTCTGTGAAATCTGTAGCAAAACTGTAGAATAAGAGTAATAATTCTGTGGGAAGAACAATTTACAAAGAACACACAAATACCGTACCAGGAACAATTCATTATTCACCTACACTTTGTAAAGAAAAAAGGAACACTACGTTTCGCTCCTTCCTAGACAATTATCAGTTCACAACCTGCAAATAATCCAGGAAGGACAGATGAAAATTCCGCCTGCCGATTCCTTCTCAAACTTCGTTTGAGTATAAGTCAGTATAAGTCACTCAAAGAGTCATCTTAATTCACTCTACGAGCCGTTATAAGAGTAAGTGTATTAGTCATTGTACGAATCAATATTGGGGTCTCTCAAAGAGTCATTATAACTAGTAGACAAGTAGGTAATTGACCCACGAGTGTGGGTTAATGTGGGCGTCACGGGTCCTGATAAATTGCCAATGTTTATAAATGAGTTGGTCGAGCTGTTGCTGAGCATTGATAGCCTGCTGTTTAGCCTGTGCTGCTGTTGTTGTTGTAGTTATAATAATAATAATAATAATAATAATAATAATAATATAATATATAATAATAATAATAATAATAATATAATAATATTATTATTATTATTATTATTATTATTATATATATTATTATTATTATTATTATTATTATTATTATTATTATTATTATTATTATTATTATTATTATTATTATTATTATTATTATTATTATTATTATTATTATTATTATTATTATTGCTATTATTGTACGGAAATATAATGCCTGTAGTCTGAAGAAGTCTTGGAGGTGGGAAGTACATTGCCTGTACTCTGAAGGAGTCCTGAAGGTGGGAAGTACATTGCCTGTACACTGAAGGAGTCCTGGAGGTGGGAAGTACATTGCCTGTACACTGAAGGAGTCCTGGAGGTGGGAAGTACATTGCCTATATTTTGAAGGAGTCCTGGACGTGGAAAGTACATTGCCTGGACTACGAGGGATGGGTGGAGAAGTTTCATTCAAAAAACTCATTTGAACTATGACGTTCCCGCACTTCTGGCAAGACTTCTACTGATTGTATGATAAAGAAAATATACTTCTTTTCTTAGCTCGGTGGGAGACGACTGGAGTGACATAAAATAACATTAACCACTTGAAATCATTTTTGTATATGTGAAGGGGCTATTAAATATTCCCGAAACTTACTCCTGTTTCCTGTAAGCCAACTTGAAAGCTAACTTTATCAGCCGTCCTCTCAAAGTCTCCGACTACATAGCCGCTCTGAATCTTAAACCAGACAAAGCATTTTGTTTTGATTGTATCTCCTCTCTTCGTCATGTTTTGGCTGAGTTTCCGAGCTTGCTTGTCTCTGGATAAGATTCTCACTTTCTCTCTCAGCCTACTGTCTTAATATCGTTGCCTCGTACACCTGGATGATACATGTTAGTTCTTAATAAAGATATCAGTAGAGAGTTGGTCTAAGCAAACAATATAGTGTGAAGTAGAATAGCTTAGTCTTGTGTAGGGTAGTGTAGTGTATCATAGTGAAATTTACTTTAGTGTTGAGTAGTGTAGTGTTGTGTAGCACAGTGTAGTGGAACTTAGTGTACAGTGGTGTATTTTTGTGCAAGTGTGGTGTAGTGTGGAGTAATGGAGTGTGGTGTAAGGTAGTAGTAGCGTAGTGTTGTGTAGTGTAGTGTAATGTACTATAGTGCACTGTAGTGTAGTGTAGTGAAAAGTATCATAGTGTAGTGTAGTTGTAATGTAATGCATCATAGTGCAGAGTAGTGTTGTGTACTGAGTGTAACGTAATGTAGTGTAACTTAGTGTAGTGTAGTGTAGTGCAGAGTAGTGTAGTGTAGTGCAGAGTAGTGTAGTGTAGTGCAGAGTAGTGTAGTGCAGAGTAGTGTAGTGTAGTGCAGAGTAGTGTAGTGTAGTGCAGAGTAGTGTAGTGTAGTGTAGTGTATTGCAGAGTAGTGTAGTGCAGAGTTGTGTTGTGTGGTGCATCATAGTGCAGAGTAGTGTAGTGTAGTGTAGTGTAGTGTATTGCAGATAGTGTAGTGTAGTTCAGAGTAGTGTAGTGTAGTGCAGAGTAGTGTAGTGCAGAGTAGTGTAGTGTAGTGCAGAGTAGTATAGTGTAGTGCAGAGTAGTGTAGTGCAGAGTAGTGTAGTGTAGTGCAGAGTAGTGTAGTGTAGCGCAGAGTAGTGTAATGTAGTGTAGTGTAGTGCAGAGTAGTGTAGTGTGGTGCATCATAGTGCAGAGTAGTGTAGTGTAGTGTAGCATAGTGTAGTGTAGTGTAGTGCAGATAGTGTAGTGTAGTGCAGAGTAGTGTAGTGTAGTGCAGAGTAGTATAGTGTAGTGCAGAGTAGTGTAGTGCAGAGTAGTGTAGTGTAGTGCAGAGTAGTGTAGTGTAGCGCAGAGTAGTGTAATGTAGTGTAGTGTAGTGCAGAGTAGTGTAGTGCAGAGTAGTGTAGTGTGGTGCATCATAGTGCAGAGTAGTGTAGTGTAGTGTAGCATAGTGTAGTGTGGTGTAGTGCAGATAGTGTAGTGTAGTGCAGAGTAGTGTAGTGTAGTGCAGAGTAGTGTAGTGCAGAGTAGTGTAGTGTAGTGCAGAGTAGTATAGTGTAGTGCAGAGTAGTGTAGTGCAGAGTAGTGTAGTGTAGTGCAGAGTAGTGTAGTGTAGCGCAGAGTAGTGTAATGTAGTGTAGTGTAGTGCAGAGTAGTGTAGTGTGGTGCATCATAGTGCAGAGTAGTGTAGTGTAGTGTAGCATAGTGTAGTGTAGTGTAGTGCAGATAGTGTAGTGTAGTGCATCATAGTGCAGAGTAGTGGTGTGTAGTGAAACATAATGTAGTGTAGTGTAGTGTAGTGTAGTGAGTGCATCATAGTGCAGAGTAGTGTTGTGTAGAATTTTTTTTTTTACAAATTTTCCCGTTTTGGTTCCCAATTTTTTTGTTCCGGCGTTGTGTGTATATACGGTTATTCAGCTGAGTGACTTTGTGTTTGGCTTCCCCGAATGATTTGTCATCGTTCATTCATCTGAAGAAAAAGTCGGTTTTAATATTTGCCTGGTCAAGGACTGGTCAGCGGGGGCGTTGACCCCCGGAACACCCTCCAGGTGCAGGCCATTTACGATCATTTTCAAGGTTCAAGCACTAGTAGTAGTAGTAGTAGAAGTAGTAATAGTAGTTATTGGTGTTGTAGTAGTAGTGGAAGAGGTAATAGTAGTAGTAGTAGTAACTGTTACTACTACTACTACTACTACTGCAGCAGCAGCAGTAGTAATACTAGTTATGGAAGTATTACCAGTAGAAAAGTTTAAAAGTGTGGCTAGAAAGAGTTTTATCCTCATATTTGATCCCGCGCAGAAGTAATGGAGGACATTTAAATAATTTCTCCATAAAGATGACAATATGAAATGACTGATGATTTTTCGTGAGGGAGCGAGAGCCATGATGTAGGAGGAGGAGGAGGAGGAGGATGAGGAGGCAGAAGAAGGAGAGGTGGAGGATGAGGAAGAGGAGGAGAGGTGCATGTATGTGTGAGGGCTAAGGGGTAAGTACCCTTCATGGAGGTATGACAAAAACATTCTGACATTGAAAAAAAAACTCATAAGATTCTCCTACAAGTGAGTTATATTGTAATTTTTCGAAAATTTCATTCTGGAAATTCAAAGTTTTAAAACCTATTTCACCATGTTTGTTGTTAATTAAAAAAACCTCAAGAGTTATTACTATATTTCTGATTAAGACCTTATCCATTCTTTCATAAACTGAAGCAATACTGAAGCCCAAAGTGTCTGCAGAACCTATGGAAACTAAAAGGGCTATTCTCGTTGGTTAATGGGGTTTTAAAGACTGTAGACTACACTAGGGTCACTAAAGTCGCAAGTAACCCTCTCACCACTAGACAAGAATACTAAAAACCCTTAACATATAACCCCTTGTTAGTTAAAAAGCTCCTGGAGAGCGAAACGTTGCCTCAATAAAATGTCACATTAGTTGGACTTGTGTCCATTTACCTAACATATTGTCGGTAATTCTACCAGCATTAATACGAACTGTAATCCCTGAATTAGGGATAAAAAAATAAGCTCTCAGCATATGTAAGCTGACAGAAATATGGGTCTAGAAGTATATGTGCTGTAGGGGCTAGTTAGTAGCTGAACATGGACAGGTGATGTCCAGTCTGCTCAGAACTCAGAAGCCTCATAGAGACAAACGCTCGACGTCTCACAAGGAGCTGACCATTGTGAAGGACACGACATGTCGTCGACAGCATATGATGAATTCACTTCTCTAAAACATCAGTTACGTTAATGAAATCGTATATGAAGATATGAAATAATATTTTTAGCATATAAAATATTTATACAATATACCAAATTTTTTATAATAGCCCAAATTATTGCCATGAGCTTTAACTATTTAAAGTTTCTCTAGATAATGTTTATGAATTTAAAAGAAGACAAGCATTTTGTTGGGTCAGAATGTATAATATTAAGGATTTTATTACTTCGCAATTCTATGTATAGGCACCATTTAAAGTCCTTTTGATCGTTAATACTTAGTATTGTCAGTTTTATGTTCCTAACTTTATATTTCGTATGAGATATTTCTGATAACAGTATTTGTAGTGTAGAACATCTATGTTATTAATGATTAATTAAATCCCTATTGGGATTATGGAAGTATGCATCAACTTAAAAATTATAGGGAGGGATGTAATTCCTATTTTCATCAAAATATTCCCACAAGAATAATCAAAATACCTTTGCTGAAACAATTGAGAGATCTTTAAGTAACGTTTCGGTCGGTCCTGAACTATTATCAAACCACTATTATGGTTCAGATGATTCCGAGAAATCTTCTCATGTTTCCTCTCCAAACTCTGGGTTATTTGTATACTAAACATAATGTGACTACAAGTGTCTCTTATATTCTCTTCAGATTTTTGCAATTTGTCTTCCAGTTTCGGCTCTTCATCTTACTTCCTGTTGCAATATCCGCCCCTCGTTTGTCTTACCCCTTTCAAATATTATGTCAGAACTAAGAGAGCAGGATGCATTACCATAATGTCTTATACATGGATATCTCTTGTAATGGTAACTGTGTGTGTGTGTGTGTGTGTGTGTGTGTGTGTGTGTGTGTGTGTGTAGTGTGTGTGTGTGTGTGTGTGTGTGTGTGTGTGTGTGTGTGTGTGTGTGTGTGTGTGTGTGTTAGTGTGTGTGTGTGTGTGTGTGTAGTGTGTAGTGTGTGTGTGTGTGTGTGTGTGTGTGTGTGTGTGTGTGTGTGTGTAGTGTGTGTACCCGCTTCCCACTTGGAGACAAGAGTGAAAAAAATTTTATTCTGTATATTTGACCTCTGTGTCCACTTTAGCAAATTGCAAAGTGAGAGTGCAATACTTCACATCTGTAGTGCCTGCATGGGAGGTCAGGTGATCATCTGGGCTCGGTGGCTCATGAACAAGGGTCAGTGTTTGACACTTGACACTGAGTGAAATTCAAATTATGAAGGTTCAACTATGACCATATTGTGTAAAATAGTGTTAAAAATTTATTAAATTAAACCACGTTAAATCATTTTCAGTTTATTGCTTCAGTGTAATGACTGATACATCTTAGGGACAGGATAGTGCATATCAAGTTTCGTTTGGGTGCCGGCAAATTTGCTACCCTAGCAATAAGCTCTGACAAATCTATATACACATGTGCAAGTCCCTCTCAAATCTAACCCCTCTCATTCACGTAGAGGAAACTAAAACTATTGAGGCAGTAGAAGTGGCGATAATGTCATCAGTCCATCAACTTTGAAGAAGAAACTTTTGAGGGGGTCAGTCCCTGGGAAATAGTTCAGCTACATGGTCTCGAACAATGTGAAGCTGAAATATGAATATAGAGCCTAGTGTATTTTGCTAAAGGTGAGGCGCAGAAAATCCCGATAACGTCACGAAAGAACTGAATGGAACTGTAACTAGCCTACTGTCCATGCCAAGTTGGTCCCTCTCAAATTCTCTTCACTCATAATTAATGAAGAGGGTTGGATATGAGAGGGTTAATGCATCTTACGGTATCCTGGGATATTTTCCCTCCGAGTTTATTAATCCAAAGTAATTCGGGGTAAAGGCTTGATGCTGATGAAGGGATGCTGATGAAGGGATGCTGATTCAAGGAATTGGATTCAAATAAGATTAAATCCCATTCCCATGCTCTGTATGACCAGTACCAGTTTAATGCTTCGAAATAATAATAATTGAATAATAATAATAATAATAATAATAATAATAATAATAATAATAATAATAATAATAATATAATAATAATAATAATATTAATAATAATAATAATATTAATATTAATAATAATAATAATAATAATAATAATAATAATGATAGGAGTAACAGTGGGGTTATGTGAGGCTTCCTCTCCTTCGGTTGGAATTTTCAACTGTAATAAAGACAGTCTTGTGATAATATGACCTCAGAAATATCCAGTGATAGCATTCTCTCTCTCTCTCTCTCTCTCTCTCTCTCTCTCTCTCTCTCTCTCTCTCTCTCTCTCTTTCTCGTATCTTGCTTCTGGTAATACTACTTGCCGCAAGAAACATATAGGAGTAAATGACTTTGCTGGGGCTTTCTTGGCAACCCTCAAGGGAAACTGATGGTGATTGGTGTTCTCTGGAAGCTTAATTAATGAATGCTGCAGGTTGATTAGCTATTTAGAAAATCATACTGAATGCAGGTCTGTGGTCGGGTTATGCATATATATATATATATATATATATATATATATATATATATATATATATATATATATATATATATATATATATATATATATATATATATATATATATAAACCGCTGGGGAGTTGAATAATAGCTCTAGGTCTTTCGTGTTGCAATCAATACATCATCAAGTGCTTGCAATGTTGCAGAAAAGAGGAGGAAATCCAAGCAAATTCGTTCAGGTTAACGTTTATTTTATCGAGGCAATTATGTTTATTAATTTACTTGAATCCAGAACCGGAAAGTATGAGGATGCCTCGAGCTCAGACAACCGTCGGGTGCCCAAGTTGCAGAAAACACTCCCTCTCTGGATAGCCACAATGAGGTTCTATAAGTAAAAAGTGGTAGCCCTTCGGTCTAGTGGATTCGCTGAGCCTTGTGTCCTGGCCAAGGATTTCCAATCCTATTGACACTACGTGGTACTGATGGATGAAGTCCTTATGCTTGCTAAATTTGTGATCTTCCTAGTGATCAGCACCACCGCCTTGTTGACCAGCACTAAATGTAATGTAGTTGTCGGCTAGGGCAGATGCACAAGCGTAGGCCCACCAGCAGCCTACCATCCTTCGTGGGGTATATTGTGATCCTGTTAGGGCGTGTCCACGTTGGAAAGGAGAAGGGAGAGCAAATTTGATCAAGTTGAACTCTAGTCAAAAATAGTATAGGAGGTAGCCAAAATTCAAAACGAGCCACATGGTTGTCAAAAAATATTTTATCAACATCACGGTGTTCAGAAAGTGGAATGCCCAGAGAGGAAAGTGACAAAGGCAGATGCGATACATAGCTTTAAAAACATGTACGACAAAGCTTCCCACAAACGCATGTGAAAACTAAATGCAAGCAGAAATACCAACCTTTCGACCGCATCTTCACCCCACGAAATATTCCGGATCAAGGAAATTCTGCCGAGGGGAAAAAATCCCATTTCAGAAACTACAAACCCACGACACTGATCGAGAATTTATGTGAAAGCGATACAAGTAAAGAAAACACACACACACACACACACAGTGTTGCAGATACAATACTTGCAACAGGTCATCAACAGTGTATAAAGCATATAATAATCCCGAGTGAAACTGATCATCACACCTGATTGGCTCTGTTAAAGTTGCAGAGACCGACTGATCAAGTTCCAAGTATATATACTACGTATACACAGTCACGAATATGGCCATACATACACACCACCACATATAATATACGTGATCATGTACGTGAAAAACTACTTACACTACACATGGGGTAACACTGTCACCACCAGATAAAAATACCTTAATTCCTAAAATAGGGATTTAGGTAAATCCTTATTTTAGGAATCCCTAGTTTTGGTGTTTTCTTCTTCTTCGTCTTCTTCTTCTTCTTCTTCTTCTTCTTCTTCTTCTTCTTCTTCTTCTTCTTCTTCTTCTTCTTCTTCTTCTTCTTCTTCTTCTTCTTCTTCTTCTTCTTCTTCTCTCTTCTTCTTCTTCTTCTTCTTCTTCTTCTTCTTCTTCTTCTTCTTCTTTTATTATTATTATTATTATTATTATTATTATTATTATTATATTATTATTGTATTATTATTATTATTATTATTATTATTATTATTATTATTATTATTATTAGTAGTAGTAGTAGTAGTAGTAGTAGTAGTAGTAGTAGTAGTATCAGAACGCCATTAAATCGGCTTTAACTTTTCAACACTTATTTAAGGACACGGCTGCCAAATTCTTGGAACGACTGTCGTCACAACTTCTCGGGGAGGAGAGGTAATCCCGTTTGATCCTTGAGTCAAGACTCCTTCACCATCCTTGAGTCAAGACTCCTTCACCATCCTTGAGTCAAGACTCCTTCACCATCCTTGAGTCAAGACTCCTTCACCATCCTTGAGTCAAGACACCTTCACCATCCTTCAAGTGTTGAACTTACAAGTTATATTCACCATAGTGTGTTACGGTTGCACGCCCTATGACCAAAGTTGTTGAGCTCTTTCCCAGCATCCTGCAATGGCTGAGATAACTTCCAAAGCCTCGGTGACGAAGCTTCAAGTGTGCAAAATAGGTGAATAAAAATTCGACGACGTCGGAGTGTGAAATTCTATTGTGAAAGTTCAGATTTGACCATTTTATGTGTGTAATAGAGTGAAATGTATATTCCTTTTAATTCACGTTAAATAACTTAAAGTTTGCCTCTTCAATATTTAATGGCCGATGCATCTTAGGGCGAGGATAATACCTGGGAGATTTGTTGATGTAGAAAAATTATTAAAAAACAAAATTGACTATGGAATCCGTGCCATAACTGGAGAATAACTCATTTGATCGGCTTTAAACTGTCACCACTGAACAACAAACACTGCCATTGGGTGGCACAAGTCCAGTTTGCCAGTCTTATTGAATAGTGATATTTATTTTGATTCAATAACTAATGAATGCTTCTTCCGATTGGCTTCAAAATATTATTAACAATGTGTTGTATAAGAAGAATGATACCCCATAAGTTTCGTCTTGGAATCGTTGAATAAAATTCTCCCATACTTCCATCCTTCTTCCTTCCCCATCTTACCAAAGCTCTGGTCCTAACTCGGACTCGGAATCTGATTAATTACTGGAGATTGTCTTTTCTGATTGGCTTCCAACTTTACTATTGATGGGCTTAAACTTATTTACTCCGAGCAATGTAAATTTCAATTTGCCAATTTTATTAAGCAAATTGTTTCCCATCTAATAAATAGAGAAGACATCTTATCAAACCCTAAATTCTGGTGAATCTAAATAGATTTCTGAATGAAATATGGGATGGAATCTTAGCTTTAATTCCCATTATGTAACTGTCATGTTGAGTAGGGTAGCAACACACTGCTGGTGTTCCCACTGTGTAGCTATGATACAGAATAGAGTAGTAGAACTCTGCTGGTGTTCCCACTATGTAGCTATGATACAGAATAGAGTAGTAGAAGTCTTCTGGTGTTCCCACTATGTAGTTATGATACAGAATAGAGTAGTAGAAGTCTTCTGGTGTTCCCACTATGTAGCTATGATACAGAATACAGTAGTAGAACTCTGCTGGTGTTCCCACCATGTAGCTATGATACAGAATAGAGTAGTAGAAGTCTTCTGGTGTTCCCACTATGTAGCTATGATACAGAATACAGTAGTAGAACTCTGCTGATGTTCTCACTATGCAGCTACTATACAGAGTAGAGAAGCAGAACTCTGCTGGTGTTCCCACATTGCATCTTGCAAGGCAGCAGCACCCTTCTCATATGCCAAATCCTGTTTAATAAGCTGATTTGATTAAGCTGCTTTTGAGAGTACGTGAATCACTTTCTCAATCTTTAGTGCACAGTTCATCAGAATTTTAAGCGTCACTATGGCGTCCTCTGTCCCCTAACGCTTATTTGGATCCATATATCTTCTGAAGATGTGAATTCTATGCAAATCCTCCCTCTCCTCGTCCAGGGGAAATGCAACTTAATATATAAAGATAGACACAATATGTAAAATAAATTTAAAAAATGCTTCCTTAATGTATATTTATGTGCTAGTTGAAAGGATATTGGTCAAAATTTGTGTAGCGGAGTACACTGTATCATACTGGGAGCAGTGTACCATCTGTGCATAAACACACACACACATACACACACACACAAACACACACATACACACACACATACACACACACATACACACATACTGAAAGGAATTGACAAGGAGGACAGAGACAGAAAGTTTCAGAGATGGGACAGCAACAGACACAACTGGAAGTTGAAAACTCAGATGAACCATAGGGATGTTAGGGAGTATTTCTTCAGCCCTAGAGTTGTCAGGAAGTGGAACAATCCGGAGATTGGAGTAGTGGATGCAGGATCCACATATAGCTCTAAGAAGTACAATAAAACTCTTGGAGTAGGGAGAGTATGTACCTAGTAGCGACTAGTGAAAAGGCGGGGCCAGGAACTGTGAATCGACCCTTGCAACCACATATTGTGAGTACACACACACACATTATATCATCATCTGGTAAGTGTCGAATTCACTCTGGCTCTCAGTGTTTGTATCCTGTGATAGACCGCTTAGCAAGTGATAATATTTGCCCAGTTATCGTCACGTAATAACAATATAATAATAATAATAATAATAATAATAATAATAATAATAATAATAATAATAATAATAATAATAATAATAATAATAATAATAATAATAATAATAATAATAATAATAATAATAATAATAATAATAATAATAATAATAATAATAATAATAATAATAATAATAATAATAATAATAATCATAATAATAATAATTTTAATTTTAATAAATCAGTGCTACTTCTGTTACTTTTGCTATTATTATTACTACTACTACTACTGCTACTGCTACCACTACGACTACTAATACTTCTACTACTACTACTACTGCTACTATTACTACTACTACTACTGCTGATGCTGCTGCTACTACTACCTTAACTACACGACTACTACTACCAAAAATAAAACTATCACTTTATTACAATTACCACTTATAACAATATTTATATTATTACTATTAAGGCTGCAAGTTTTTTCTACTATTTCTACTACTACAACTGCTGCTACTGCTACTACTACTACTACTACTACTACTAAAAAGTTGTAATAAAATATGTAAAAAATAAACTTGATATAATGAGGAAGAGGTTTGGAACCCTCGCTGGGAGCTTGGAGAGCTCTGGGGTACAAGCATATTCATAAGTCTCAGTCTGTCTGTCTAGCTGGCATGTTGCAGCTTTCACATTTGCTGTACAAGTCCGCTTCTTTGGGTACGTGCCACGCATCTCTCGTGGGCTTGAATTCTCCGGTAATGCCTCAGTCCACAATGCTGTGTCCTCACGTTTACAATGTTAGATCGACATCACTCAGTGGTGACATTATCGTAGTGCGTGTCATACTCTGGGAGAGAGAGGTTATTGTTTCTTCGTTTGACGAGTTACACTTCACATTCGCCTCTGAAGTTACGCGAATCGGCTCTGGCTGCAGTCCTTAATTTTTACTCTGTCGATGACGATCTCACTACGTTCTACCAAGCTTGTAAATACACGCCAGGTTGTATTGTGTACTTCTTGTGAATCTCTTATGCTTTTTTCTACACGCACTTACATTCCCATAACAATTCTTATCATTTACTTTGACAAACACCTGCGGATACACACACACTTTACCTACAAAGGTGTAATAGCCACTTTTAAAGCCCTTATATGCTACGTGGCACCCACATCCAAAGTAAAATCAACCTATACAATGCCATTATTAGACCGCCTGTCACCTATTCCTCTCTTGCTCTCTCACCCAGTCAAATCCATAGTCCCATCAAGGCAGTGCATCTGGAATAAGACAACGCCCTGGATATTCAGGACTAGGTGGCAAAATTTCATAAATGAATCTTTTCACGCTAAGTCGAGCGAATATCACGGGTCTAACCGTCCACTATAAAAAAGCTCAGCGATAAACATATTAACAGACTGGAGATTCACCATTCAGCTGGGCGATTTATTTCGACGAGATCATAGGCAAAGCCAGAAACAAAATATATTCTAATCCATACATACACTTGCACCTAACACATTCTTTATATAAACTCGCCTCTCTTTTTCCCCCCTAGGCATGTTTTAACGGTCCGGGAGTTTTAAAAATGCACCTTTTCTGTTGCTCTTCCTTTTCCTAGTCCTTTGTTTTGTTGACCTCCAGTTGCTGTAAGGGGTAACTAAATAAATGCCATATGATGCGAGTCTGGCGACTGCTCTCTCTCGCGTCCATGCCGACCTGCCAGCCCCTTCATAACTGATGAACTACAACCTACCACAATCGCTATGCAGCTGGGTTAAGCCCTGGCTTTTTCCTTATGTCTCACAACCCTTAATCTCACCAACCCATTTTTTCTATCTCCACTTCCCACCACCTCCTCCTGGTTCTTCCCTGTTCTCAGGCCATAGTCGTATCATAGCATATACGAACCCCACTAGACCGGCTCAGCGGTATAAAGCTGAGATGGGACGAGAGACAGATCCTTGGAACCCGGACTCACGTTCTTATATCACCCATTCGTACGTTCTGTTAGTGCATGCGTCAGTTGGGGGGAGTCAGTCTTCATGAGCTGACTACAAGTTAGGTTACGACTCTGCGTCGGGTCACATGGGTGGCAGTACGTCTGATAGCAAGAATATAACAGAGACTGACGGATGCTAGAGAGAGAGAAAGAGAGAATAATTTTCATTGGGAGGTGCTAAAACTATAGGAGTCGGGTCATACAACTCCTGGGAAATCGTTAGTAATCAGGTTTGAACCTTGGGCCACGATTCCTCCAACAAAAAACAAGGCCCACCTCTCTTCCTCCCCTCCTGTCAAGGGAATTATGGGGGGGGGGGGGTAAGGGAGGAAAACAAAAATATTGACGGAGCTAAAATCTCGCAGATAAAAAATAATTGAACATTAACGTAACTGTTTTTGTTATGCCACAATGTGATCTTTTTTAATTGTGTAATCTTGGTTAATGGAGAGTGCGAGGCAAGCTCCAATTGTGAAGGATCTAGGAATTGAAAATAGTACCAAAACAATGCAAAGTTAATGGAATCCAAATTCCGTTTGCTATTATATTCATAATATATATAATTATTATATTTATAATTATTTATTAATATTATTATTATTATTATTATTAATAGTAGTGGTAGTAGTAGTAGTACTATTAATATTATTATTATTATTAAATAATAAACACTAAACCATATGGGTCAAACAGTGTTAACATGTGGGTGGACAAAACAGTGTAGACAATAGGCATCTCGTTAATACTTCAGAGAAGTGAGGTTTGCCTCTATACACAGGCTCTCGACAGGAAGAGGCTGTATAACCCTTGTGGTTTAGCGCTTCTTTTGATTATAATAATAATCGACAGGGAGAGATTGAAAGCCTCCAGACACAACTGTAATCCCTCATGTTAAAGGAAGTCAAGTATAGAATAGCAGCCTGGGAGGCCGAAGAATATATTTGGACTGTATTGTCTTGCGCAGAGATTAGTGTGTCTATCAAAGAGAAAATGGATTAAAGTTCTGTGTTATGATTATATGATAGAACATTTGCCATCAAAATAAAAATTCTTTAATTCGTTAAAGAATAGCGAGATTGCCCAGGAATTTAGTCTCCATACAACACGAAAATGAATATTTTATAACCCTAAGGGTTATTTTGCAGTTAAAATTGTCTATAAGGAATTTAGTCTATATACAGTGCGAAAATTAATATTATATTCACCATATGAAAACAGTTAGTTTTTATCATTTACACACCTATGAGGTTTACCAGGGATTGTCTACGTCCAGTTTCACGCAGCTTAGTCTGTGAAACAACTGTATTCCGTTGTCTTAAACAAGAAGCTTAACTGCAGGAAGCATGCACTCTGTTAGGTTAGGAAAGATTCGTCAGGTAATAGGAATAATCTTGATCCAAGAAAAGAAAGAATTACTCAACTCTGATGGATAAAAAAAAAGTCCTTTTCCAGCATCAGCACATCCACTTAAGGAGAACCTAAAGTTCATGGGCACTTAATTTATTTCCTGCATTCTTAACCCTTTACCAGGCCACACATCAAATTTGAGACACTGCAACATTTGCAACCTATATTCTGATAATATAAGCAATTCTAAGACATATTTATTTTGTCATTTGAATTTATTTATTTTAGGTAAATACCTCTATGGCAGAATCAAATATGAGCACACCTGCCCTGTAAAGGGTTAAGTCACTGAAACCCCACCTCAGGGACACCCAGAGCAGCATTCGCTTCCTTAGCTGTAAACCCATATGGGTCATTCAAGGAATGATTCAGGCTCTACCCTCCGATCTCTAATCGCGAGAACACCAGTGACTGCTCCTCCGAAATATACGATTACAATCCCAGCCTCAAATTGCTCTCAGATAGCTGTTTGCTGCGGTTGATTCATAGTTCCTGGACTCGATTGTATTTATGTGAACAACTGTGGAAAAAAATGGCTAGAAATAATTCCTGTGAACACCACACAACCATGGATAAGTGCCACACCACCATGGATAAGTGCCACATTACCATGGAAAAGTTCCACAATACTTCATTGTGGTCAATTTGCTTTAATTATTTACATATAAAATATATCATTTTAAACTCACCTAACAAACTCAAGACATAAATACAGTTATTAAAGTCATGAGGAGAAGCTAAATACAGAGCGCCTGGGAAATGGGAGGTAATCAGACTTTGGGCAACTTCAATTTCTTATATGGGAATCCCATTACGAGCATCCAAACAACTCTATTGAAGAGTAAAATGTTCACCGGCATCTTTCCTCTACTCATCTGTCATGAAATGGTAATGGAACGATTGTAAACAATTCACCAAACACAGAGTTTGTACCCATGGTAATTCAACCCCACCACACACTCTCCCTGCTGTAAACATTAGGACGCGTATTCTTAAGACACCTGGTGTCCCTATTCACCTATCAGTAAAATAGGTATCTGGGTGTTAGATTATTATTATTATTATTATTATTATTATTATTATTATTATTATTATTATTATTACCACATCCCAAACCATCCTTACTTCCAACCCCTTCCCACCCCCCACCATCACCCTCTCCACTACCACTTTCCAACCCCTCCCACCCTCCCCACCGTCAACTGGATACACTGAGACCAGTAATCTAGTGCTGGGTTTTCCAGTGTCTCACAGGAGACAACAAAACACCAGCAGCTTCCTTCCACCTGTGTCCACTACGCTGGAGTTTCCACTTTCCCAGATCCAATCCTTGTGCTTGTTCATTAACCAATTGAACGTTGAACTAAGTAATTAGTTGATATCTTTATCATCACAATAATAATAATAATAATAATAAGACTCATTATTATTATTATTATTATCTTCGATAAGACTATTAATAATTTATGCGTTAAACCCGAAAGGGTAACACAGCGTCATTCTGGCAACTTTTTTTCAGACTGGCTTGGCCTCTAGCGTGTTTGTCAGACAAGAAGTGTTGAGAACAGTCTCTTGGGTCCTGTGACGGGACATTAAGATAGTGGGGGACGGGCAACACCACTGACTTGACCTCTAGTTGGTAGATTCAAGGATAAGGTGTGTGTAGGATGTTGGTGTGTAGTCTCAAGGATAACCTGAGTAGGATGTCATGTAAACTCAAAGATATCCTTGATAGGATGTTATGCAGCTTCAAGGATATCCTGTGTGGGATGTTGCTGGGGAACCTCAAGGATAACCTGTGTTAGATGTTATGTAGCAGCTTCAGGGATAACTCGTGTAGAATGTTATTTAGGATGTGTAGGATGTTGCTGGGTCCTCTCAGAGATACATATGAGATATTTATTTTATGTATGAATCTTTGTACTTATGTGTGGTTATCTGTGTGTGTGTGTGTGTGTTTAACTATGTGTCCTTATCCATATGTGGTTACCTATGTGTAATCATCTTTATGTGACTTCCAATGTGCAAACCTATTTGTAATTAATAATACTAATAATAATCTTTATTTCTACAAGTACATGTACAAGGTATACAGGCCTACCTGACGTCAATGACATACTACTATATAGAAAGACCCTTGTTATGCTGAGCATTTCAGACAAATTAGGTCAGTTTTGTCCCAGGATGCGACCCACACCAGTCGACTAACACCCAGGTACCTATATTATTGATGGGTGAACATGGACAGCAGGTGTCTTAAGGAAACACGTCCTAATGTTACCACCCGTACCGGGAATCGACTCCGGGACCTCAGTGTGTGAGCTGGGTGTGCTACCAATCTAGCCACGGGACAACTTAATTGAAGATATTTTCCAATTTCAGTGGCTGTAGGGCCCTAAAGCACTGACGCCAATGTTTTCTTATAGTAATTTTTTTTGTTTAAGATCAATAGCAAAAGTGGGGAGGGAAAGGCGAGAAAAATACAGCAATGAAAAAAATTGCGAGTGGAAAGTAAAACAGAGGTAGAGAAAGATTAAGAGGCCTGACAACTTTAGGTAAGTTAAAAAGGAGTGGTGTGTGTGTGTGTGTGTGTGTGTGTGTGTCTGTGTGTGTGTGTGTGTGTATGTGTGTGTGTGTGTGTGTGTGTTTGTTTTCGGAATTGATCTCCGTGGCGAGAAATACACAAGTCTGCCGGCCACAGGCGTTATTCATAACATCGTTACAAAATACATGCATGCATAACAATATATCTTAATACATACTTATATACATGAAAACAAACAAACATATATATATATATATATATATATATATATATATATATATATATATATATATATATATACGTATATATATATATATATATACGTATATATATATATATATATATATATATATATATATATATATATATATATATATATATATATATATATATATATATATATATATATATATATATATATATATATATATATATATATATATATATATATATATATATATACGTATATATATATATATATACGTATATATATATATATATATACGTATATATATATATATATATACGTATATATATATATATATACGTATATATATATATATATACGTATATATATATATATATACGTATATATATATATATATATACGTATATATATATATATACGTATATATATATATATATACGTATATATATATATATATATACGTATATATATATATATATACGTATATATATATGTCGTGCCGATTGGGTAAAACTTGCGATTTTGGCTTAAATAGCAACGCTCTTCTTGCCATATAAGACAAGCGAAAATTTGTGAATGCAATAATTTCGCAAAAATCATTCTGAACCTAACGAAAAAAATATATTTCATTATGTTTGTTTATTATTAAATTAATGTTAACGTATCTAAAATATATTTAGTTGGGTTAGGCTAAATTAAATTGCGCTTGTTGTAATAAGGTTAGGTAGGTTTTCAAAGTTTCTCTTGGTACAAAATTATAATTTTTTACATTAACATAAATGAAAAAATATATAATGGGTAATTGACCAGTTTTACCTAATCGGCACGACATATATATATATATATATATATATATATATATATATATATATATATATATATATATATATATATATATATATAATAAACATGTATACATACATACATAAGGATTTCTTTCTACATATTTTTCCTACTTCGGTGAGGTTAAAATTCTGGGGACAGTATCCTGATAATGTTGTCTTGTCACCTGGTGAAGGAAGGTTGTTGGACCTGATTTTCTGAACGCCTCTCGTAGCCACGTACACACACACACACACACACACACACTCACACACACACACACTAAACAAACTTTAATCGGATGAGGATCAGGTAAGACTACAAAGGGATTTAAACAGGCTGTAAGCCTGTTCCAGCAACTGGTTCCTTGAGTTTAACCCCACCAAGTGCAAACTCATGAAGATTGGAGATGGTCAAAGAAGACCGTAGACAGAGTATAATCTAGGGGGCCAAAGACTGCAAACCTATCTCAAGGAAAAGGATCTTGTGGTGAGTATAACACCGAGCACATCTCCTGAGGTGCATTCCAACCGAATAACTGCTGCAGCATATTGGCGCCTGGCAAACCTATGAATAGCGTTTCGTTACCTTAGTAAGGAATCGTTCAAGACTCTGTACACAGTGTACGTCAGGCCCATATTGGAGCATGCAGCACCAGAATTGAATCCACAGCTGGTCATGCACGTCTAAAACTTAGAAATAATGTAATGGTTTGCAACAAGACTAGTCCCTGAGCTAAGGGGTATGTCCTACGAGTAGAGGTTAAGGAAAAACGACCTGTCGATACTGGAGGACAGGAGGGATGGGGGGTGGGGGTTGTTTGACGTTTTAACGACATATAAAATACTGAGAGGAATTGACAAGGTGGACAGAGACAGGATGTTCCAGAGATGTGACACAACAACAAGGGGACACAATTGGAAGTTGAAGCCTCATATGAATCACAGGGATGGTAGGAAGTATTTCTTCAGTCACAGAGTTGTCAGGAAGTGGAATAGTCTGGGAAGTGATGTAGAGGCAGAATACATACATAGCTTTAAGAACAGGTATGATGAAGCTCATGGAACAGGAAGAGTGACCTAGTAGCAACCAGTGAAGAAGCGGAGCCAGGAGCTGTGACTCGACCCCTGCAACCATAACTAGGCGAGTACATACACACAAACACAAACAAAAACATCCAGGGAAATAAAATAATATCAAACACTGTTTTGGGTTCACCTTCGTCAGTCGGTCTGGAAGACAAAGCAGTGTTGCAAGCTGGGAAAATAATCGTACAAAAACTTGCTCGTTTTACTCCTTCGTGAGAATCCTTGAGAATCCCTAAACAAATTTAAGAGGAATTTGCACTTTAAAATCTAGTTATTTGTAAGACGTCCTCTCCACCTATCCCTCCTTAAGAGACAGCAGGAGTTAGATTTGCGCTTACTTCCTGCCTTGCGTGGATATTAAACCCTGGTACTTTCATTGGTGATGATGGTGTTAGTGGCAGATGAATGAAATACATGTGTTTCACTTAGGTATCCTAAGTGTCGAAATGTTTCTCCTGCATAAGAGGTTTTTTCAGTCGATTGAAGGATCCCATAACACTGGAGGCAATAAAGAGGTAGAGAGGTACTTTTGAGGTGGTCAGTACATGTCTCTTTTTTCATTAATCTGCCGTTATTATATACTATTTGTAACATGTTAGTTGTGATAGTAGTGGTGGCAGTTGAGGCGCCGCCAGAAGTGATTTCTTTTGGTGATTGTGAATTTGGCTGTTGATATAATCCCTTCAAGGCAGGTGCCTGGATGCTGGTAATAGGCTCTTGATTTAAAAAAAAAAACACGTAAACATCTACTTTTCCATTCCTCGAATCTCAGCTCATTTTCTTTCCCTCCTCAGGCACTGCATGACTCTCACGGGTCTGACTCTTCCCCATGAAGGTACGTAATAATA
The DNA here is from genome assembly GCA_009830355.1 of Cherax destructor. Classification (NCBI taxonomy): domain Eukaryota; kingdom Metazoa; phylum Arthropoda; class Malacostraca; order Decapoda; family Parastacidae; genus Cherax; species Cherax destructor. The sequence continues at coordinate 25,440 of WNWK01000088.1, read as the reverse complement.
AGAGGGTGTTGGTCGCGGTTTTCCGTGAGGAGCAACGCAGCGGTCGGAGTGACGCTAGGAAGGGAAAATCCCCAGACTTCCCACCCCATCACACTCCACCACCAACACACCTACACCACCAACACTCACTACCACCAGCACGCACCTACACCACCACCAACACACACCTCCACCACCAACACACACCATCGTGTGTTTATACCATTTATCTGCATGGAGAGAAACTCCGGCAGTGGAGTGAGAGAGAAGTCCTTGAGGATTTAAAAACGTATCTTCTGTTCCACCTAATTACAGAACCGGGAAACCCAGCGTTCACCCCCACGAGCTGCAGCCAGGTGTCGCTGAGGAGAGTTTACGTATATATATATATAACGCGGAGCTCAAACCCGTCGATATCACATCCTCGATGGTCAAGGTAAGTGCTACTCGTTCTTTAGACGTACGTGAAGAAAGCTTTAAATAGGACGACGTTTCGCTCGGCTGAAAGGGTAATTTAAGAAAACGTTGAGTAGGGAGAAAGTTTGCGTTAACGACGTTTCACCCACAGTGTGGCTTTGTCAAGTCCAGAGCGAAATGTTGCAATAATAGCTTGTCCTCATGTATGATTTTTTTTTCTGTACTGTATACGAATACCGACAAATTGTGGAAACAGAGACACGTATGAAACACTTGGAGACGTTTCGCCCACCGTAGGCTTTATAATTGCAATACAGAGTACTGAAGAAATGCGGAATATATAGTGGACAAGGATCAGGTGAATTAGGTGATCAAATCTGGTAAGGTCAGGTTCCGACGCACGAATCACCTGTTTGTGTATTGTTTAGTGGACAGAATTATTTTAGTAACGACAACTCATACGTGAATAAATGGTCTAGTAAACCGACGAGAAGGTGATAAAAAGAGACATTTGTGCAACACTTGGATATCCTTATTCTGGGAACGTTTCGCCAGCCAGTGGTTTCTTCAGTCAAATGCAGAGAAAGATGGAAGATGAGGAGGAGTTTGAGGTAAGCAGTCCCTCAGCCTGATATATATATATATATATATATATATATATATATATATATATATATATGAGTGATTAGGTAAATACTGCGATATATATATATATATATATATCCTTAGCTATATATATATATATATATATATATATATATATATATATATATATATATATATAATACATACTAAGATTACAGAAAAATTAATACCATTGACTTTGTTATCCAGTTCACCACCAGTCAAGAATACCTTAATCCCTCAAGTAGGGATTAAAATAAACTCCCCGAGTATATACACAGAGGTATATATATACACAGATGTATATATACCTCAAGGTGCAATAAGACCACAGGCAGCGAGTAATATCTTAATATGCAGTATAACCTCAGTGAAATATAGTAATATTCCAAGCGCTGGGAATATTACTATATTAACTCTGGTTATATTGCATACCTCCAGAAGTACATATCATGTGTCCTTTCTGTTCAGACGACGTTTAATATAGTCAATAAAGTCACGTTTTGGGTCAGGTCTTCGCTTAATAGAAAGTCAATAAAGTAATTTTTAGATCAGATCTTGGTTAAATATAATTCCTTCTCCAAAAGATTTTTTTTTATATATTCTATCTCTTGTATTTTTATTGCAATAATGCATCATAAATTTTCTCTAAGGGGATAGAAATAATTAACTGACTTTAGGACGCCTCTGTCTTTATTAAAGTTTAAGGTATACCCTGTCATACCTATTCATAAAGCTGTGTGTTGATCCTGCCTGTAGAACATTATTTTCAATGTCTTTCCGACCAATCAGTATCTAGCTAATAATGTGTCTATTTTATTATTAATTAATTATTGTTCGTTTTCTTGTGAATTTATTTTTATTTACCTAGCACCTTACCAAATATATTGTATTAATATAACTAATGTAAATTTTCTCGATTATATTTATTCTCAACTATTTGCTAATTTTTACTCTTTATTTTATTGAACTTTTTATTGTCAAACATCAAGTATAATTATTAAATTATTAAAATTATAATTTTTATTTTTATTATCTTTATTATTATTATTTATATTATTATTATTATTTATATTATTTATATTATTAATATTATTTATATTATTTATATTATTATTATTATTATTTATATTATTATTATTATTATTATTTATATTATTATTATTATTATTATTTATATTATTATTATTATTTATATTATTATTATTATTATTATTATTATTATTATTATTATTATTATTATTATTATTATCTATGCAGTGCCTGGAGAAAGGGAGATAATCAGATATAATCCAGTGAAGGAAAAGATAATTTTAATTCCCTGGATAAAGAGATCCTCACCAACATTAAAGGGACCATCCATGGTCAGATTTATTGAGCCAAGTTATTTATTTTTTCTACAGATGAAGATTGTCTTTCTGCTGAGTGTGGTGGTTGCAGTGTCAGCCCAGCGTCCTTATGGTGCCTATGGTTCCTTTGGAGGAAAAGGAGGACAGATTAAATTTCCAGGCGGAGGAGGCTCCGGGTTCCAAGGAGGCATTGGAGGAGGCTCCGGGTTCCAAGGAGGCATTGGAGGAGGCTCCGGATTCCAAGGAGGCATTGGAGGAGGCTCCGGGTTCCAAGGAGGCATTGGAGGAGGTCTAGGAGGCATTGGAGGAGGCTCCGGGTTCCAGGGAGGCATTGGAGGTGGAGGAGGAGCACAAACTCAAGAACGACCTCTCTCTACGAAATTTTGCACAGGATTTATCAGCCCCCTGGTGAGTAAGATTTTTATATATGTATTTTTTTTTCACAAACACAGCACTGCGGCTGTTTGTGTTCACTCTTCCCAAAATAACTTATTTTGTATAACCCCTCCGACTGCTACATATGGAGCAGCTTAATTTTTTTATTTCTCACCTTTATTCTTCTCCAATATTCTTAGATCCTCTCCATTTTTTTTTCATTATATTCGCAAATAAGAATCCTAGTTTCTTAGCAAACTGAAAATTGGCTTTGGAAGAGGTGTACTGCAGGAGGCTTATAAATCCTCAAATGATAATGAACTTCTCTTAAAAATGACCACTTATCCTAGGTACACTTCGCGTCCGCTGGAAGTAACTACCACTTTTCCTGGTGCGTTGACGGAGGACAAAAGTATACATGGCAACAAGCTAATGGTTACTGCAAGTCGTTGGGACCTGGATGGACTGGTGTAAGCATCGAGAGTCCAGCAGAGAACCAATACATCTCCACGATCATCGACAAGCGTAAGTCTAACTAGATCGAAGGTATTTACATAGGTACATAAGAATGTAGAAATGCTGTAGCAGGCCTACCTTCCCATACCGATTAGTTGACTAATAGAACATGTGTGCAACGCCTGGGTATCTGTATCTGAGAAACGTTTCGCCCACTTAAGTCTTCATTAATGCGATACAGGGACATGAGAGAGGAAACTTACCTGTCTGAATCCTTGAGGTGAAATGGTAGTTACATCACTGTGGATGGGACTTGCTACTACACATGTAATTTTAAGGGGTTCAGTTCTTTAGCCTTGATTAAAATTAATTCTTCACGACCGAGAGACTGCTGTCTCCCATATTTTTAGTTACTTTTGTATTCGGCTTAAAAAGCTTGCTGAGCAGGCGACACGTTTCAACAAAAATATAGATACTTTACTGTTGCACATGTCTTACTCAACTACTTGTATTCATTGTATACCAAAAATATAATATCACATTCTATGAAGGGTGTGCAATCTCTTAGCCTTGATGTATATAAAATATAAATACTCAAATTGGTACACATTATTTTTCAGCAAGGGTCAGTAAGCCTCTTGCAGTGTGTCTCTGGCTTGTTTGAGGTTCACGTTAGGTTTGATTTCTTGGGTTCAGTATTGTGGTAAGTTCATCTGTGATTCCTTAAGTGACTTCTCTGACGCGTAAGTAGTGATCCAGGAAGCACATATCCGGAATTCACTATAATATACCATAATGCCAGTGAAAGAACATAAGAAAGGAGGAACACTGCAGCAAGCCTACTGGCCCATGCGAGACATGGTCCAGCTCGCCTACCAGCTTATGCCACTGCATCAAAACTGATTACTTCCTCTTTCTTAAGTACTGTATAACCCTCATGGGTTTAGCACCTTACATATAATAATAATAATTAATAATAATAATAACAATAACGAATATAACAACTCTCATCACAGACCAGCTGCCTTACATCTGGACGAGCGGAAATCGTCTTGGTGGTGGGCTCTTTGACTGGAAGTGGGCCACCGGCTTCCCTCTCAAATATACCAACTGGGCTCTTACTGGATTGTAAGTAACAGTGGAAACTAAAAAAAGCATAATGACGATTTTTTCAAAGAGTGCAAAGATTCGTACTAGCGTCACGCAGAATTTGAGCTCACAGCTTTACTGACCTGGCCCAAAAGACTTCAGTAATTAATTCTCGAACCAGTTACCCACGGTAAACTGGTAAGGTTAGCAGGGGCCCCTAATTGAGACCCAGTTGTAAGTTTGTTGGGAACCTCTCGAACCTTTCCAGTGACTGGTTTGAGTTTTCCTTATTCATACCTTCACTGCCTGGTCGCTAGAGCAGTGTGCTCGCATTTTGATTAACCCCAGATAGAATTCCGACGTTTCTTTAAAGTTATAATCCTTTATTTCTTTGGTTTTGTTAAGAATTTCTCATCTTTTGTTGTGAAACAATTTGTTGAAGGAGATGCCAGTACGCCAGGGGAAGGTCACAGTCACATGACCAAAAACGGGTGTCATGTCTATGGAAGATACTTGCATGAAACTTTAAAATCTTTGGTTTGTTTTCTCTGATATGTCGGTAAACACAGCGAGGAAATTTAGACAAGGAATGACACATAAAAATATACATGTAAGTATTAACTTCATCATATACCAACACATACACACACATACACAAACACAAACCCCGTACAACAAACAGCCTCGACAAAATCATCTATATGCCATAAAGTACCAATTTTCCCATAAAGAAAGTATAAAACCCATCATTTGGTAAGAATACAGAAGTACATAAACCTGAGGACAAAACACAATGCAGGAAAAAAAACCATTTATTGGGACAGCAATCCACTCCATCAGAGCTTCGTCAACCATTATCAAATATTGAAAGCTTTTCTCCTGCACTGTCAGCAGTCCTCCACTACACTCCAGTACATACGTTAACAATATTGTTCCCACTTGTGTCTTCCGTAGCGTGCCCGGCCGTCCTCAACCTGACAACGAAGAAGACAACAACGAGCAGTGCCTCTCAGTGCTTAACCGCTTTTATGACAATGATGGCATCACTTGGCACGATGTCGGGTGTCACCATCTTAAACCTATCATCTGCGAGTACCGCAACACTCAGACATATGGCGGATAATTCTGAAGAATCATTGAGCATCCTGTGGCCGAGCTTCAAGGGAAACTACTCCATCCAGTATTCATGTTTACTCTATAGTGTCTTTGTGAGCTTGTCTGTCTGCACGAGATAATTTCTTGACGTGATAATGGTCTAAGACAGAACGAAACGTCGTCTATAGTTTCATTTCATATTTGTAAGTTAGATATAAATCGTTCCATCTACGGAATTTTGACTTATAATGTTCAATGTGACTTTTCTTGGTTATTTCAAATATTATGTGAAATCATTTGTAGTGGCCCTGTAAAAGCACGTAGTTTACCATAACTTAACCTAAAGAAATGGATAAACAAACACTGGAGCAACTACTGAAGTTATTCCAAATTTTCCTCTGCATCAAGCCTTCCACTTGTAAGCATTTAGCTATTAAGGATTTTCTTAAACTTTATGATATTGTAAACGCGTGTTGGGATACGCAAGCCTTAGACATTGGTGAGGGGACATGTTTCTTTACACCTGCTGCCCCCTCTTCACTTAGCTTTAAGTAGGCATTTGGGTGTTAGGTGGCAGGTGTGGGTAGCATCCTTGGGGAGAGGATCGAAGAACCTCAATGAAAATAAGAAAGACCATAAGCTGTCTTTAACATAACTTCCTGTCTTTATTGGGAATCCGGGTTAATAATCCGAAATGCTCATGCATGCTAGAGCTTTTCTTTGTGCTTAACAATACTTTACTAAATACAAACTACACATTATCCACTATGCAATGAAATAAATATTTGAATTTCAACCAAACAATTTTTTCCTTCCCGTTTGGTCGAAATCTCCCTTTTCCTAGGTGAGGTTGTCACCCACCCAGTTATTAGTACGGCCCAACAGTGCTTAACTTGACTGGCCGAGCTTACTAATTAGCTGACCACATCCTGAATAACTTTACTTACTAACTAATAAGTAAGCTATAGCCTTTAGTCTGTAAATAATCATAACACAATTCCACTTCGACAGTTAGCGCTGTGTATCACTGACAGGTAAGTTATCCTTGTTAATTAAAGAGAGAATGATATTGGTTTACAGTCCGTTTTCTTTCATTAGCAGAGTAACTGAGCAAGACAAGAGTTCATAATAAATTCAAAATTTTATTTCTTTGTGTAGCATACCATGTGTAGTTTACATATTTTACAATATTGTTAGACACAAAGAAAGCCACTAACACGCATGAGCATTATTTAGGTACACGTACACATAAATACAGTTACACAAATCATTCATAATAATTATCACAAGGACCCCAATGGAAATAAGTCACTCTGTCTGATTTTTTGGGGTTATCTTAGGTTCTCTACACATATGCTGCTATGTATGATAATCTATGTAACTGTATTTGTGTATACTTACATAGTAAGATGTGTAAATTACCAAGGATAACTTAAAAAGTCAGACAGAGTGACTTATTCCCACATGAAATCAGCTTCATTCAGGTATTCTGCACTAATTTTCACATACACTATTATACATTTATACAATAAGTTAAAAACTGTTGCAGACATACACTAGCTGTAAATTATGTAGATTTAACCTAGGATAACCTAGCAAAGTCAAAATGATTTATTTTCACTTCCTTAATTCATTATCTCTTATAATTATAACCTTATTTTTTAAAGGGGTGAACCGGTAAGCCAGTGGAAGGCCTCGGTCAGGTGACCAAAAGCTCCACTGGTGGGTCATCATATAACTAAGACCCACGTCAGGAAACACCTGTCCTTTAATATTTTTTGAGGCGGGATCAATGGGGCATTATCACTGAGACTCTCAGTTCATCTATTAGTTAGTTAGTTCAGACTCTCAGGTAAGGACCCACTAGGGGCGAGGGGAAGTGGGGACAGAAGAAGAATAGCCGGTGAGAGGAAGAGCTGAAGTAGAAGAGAAAGAGTCAGGACTTAACCCAACAGTCTAACTACTTGGTTAAGTATATGTTCATCTATGACATTATTCTTCTGTGAGTAAAACTGTTTTATTTTTTGTCGTTTAAGCAATAAATTTCGATTTTTTTCACTGTTTATGTTCGTATCCTCAAAGTTGGCATTGTTATTTCTGGCAAACAACAATGAAAATGAAACAGGGGGAAAATCAAACGGTTTTATGTGGGTCGCATCCTGGGAAGAGGATTATAGAACACCAGTTGAAATGTAATAATAATAATAATAATAATAATAATAATAATAATAATAATAATAATAATAATAATAATAATATTCTTTATTTCTACAAATACATGATACAACTTATACAGTTTTATTACATGGATTTATTGGGATATCATGGTTCACTCTGAAGGGTTATAATTGCTTCACAGCTAAACCTGAACATATCACAAGGCCAATGGAAACCTGATGCTATAATTACTCTTTAGATGAAGAACCTCGTGCCAGACCCTGACTTGTGACGTACGTATATATTCATCTTTCAACTTGTCCTTCCCTTCCTTGAATCGAACCTGATTGTCTCCCATTCCTCAGGCGTTGTATGACCTATTCGGGTTTAGCGCTTCCCCTAAGTATAATAATAATGCCAACAACAATAATAATAGCCTTAATGTCCCTTGTAATGACTGTTGAGTGGTTAAACCTTTCAGCTCACAATTAAACGTCCAGGTTCGATACTTGGGCCTACCTACCCTACCTTACCAACCCTACCTACCCTACATTACCTACCCTACCTTACCTTACCTACCTTATCTATATATCTTCCTTCCTACTGAAACAGATAAAAAATGACTTAGCCTAAGCGGCTTATCTGTCGCGCAGTCCCCGCAGCGCATCTGGAGAACGACGGTAGAACGACGAAAAACAGGATTTCTAAGGTTAGTGTTTTATAGATCCCCACTGGCGATTTTGCATCACAGACAAATGTGAGTATTGGAAGTTATACCCTGGGTACAGTGCAATCGCTTAAAATATACTTCAGACCAACGTGAAGTATTTTAGGTGTTGGATGAAAGGAATCCGCACTGAGGTGAATCTATTGACTATTATATTTGAAGGGGAATGCTAAATTCTTGGGTGTTGTAAATTGCATGGGGAGTGGGGAGAAATTAGATTTGATTCTAGGAAGGGAAGGATAGTTTCAACTCCTTTCATCAAGAATCCTTCACCTGCATCAAAGAACCTGACATTTAAACACTGGAAATGTCGCTCTGGATATGTTGGCTAATACTACATCAAATGACCTGGAGTATTGATCAGGTGTGTTGGGCACCTTAGAGGTGTATGTGTTTAAGTTGAATTGATTAGACAACCTTGAAGCTGTGTACCTGTCTTCGTCCGTCCTGGAAGTGCAGTAGAAGAAGTAGTAGATAGTATTATGTTGGTGTTATCAATTCAGTTTATCAGACTGGTTTATTTCCACAAAGGTCTGTTAATGTTCTCCCCACAATGCAACCCACACCAGTCGAGTAACACCCAGATCTCCACTCAATGCTAAGTTACCAGGGACAGTAGGTATAAGGAAACACTTGTCCAATGTTTTCACTCGCCCGGGAATCGCACCCCGCCCCATCAGTATGTAAGCTGAGGCCGCTACCAATTAAACCACGAGCACTCAATATAAAAAAAAAGATGTATTCCCGCTGAATGAATTACTCTGACACACAAGAGAACTTTGGAAAGTGTGTGTAATTTTAAGACAAAGCTGAATAATTTTTTTAACTGCTCGAGTTTGGCGGGTTTAAAAACTATCGACTGCACCATTCTACCTGTACAATAATATCACAATAATTAATGTGTCAAATTGTGATTAAAGAAAATTCCCACTTTATGTAAACTGAAACATACACATCTCTGGGTGTGTATACAAAGATATGCATGTTAGTGTATATATACAGCCATACACACACTTCAGTGCATATACACATACATTGCAGTATATATACTCTGAGATATATATTGATCAGCGTGCATACACAGATATACAGAACTCTTAGTGTATATACTCTAAAATTATATAAACCTCTCATTATATATTTTCTTTATTGTCTTTATTTACATTAGTCAATTCGTTAATATTACGTTCCTTTAAAATATACATTAAATGTAATAATTTTAAGAACTTTATATGATATACTCTGTATACATAAGGTTAAGAAAATTCAATATATTTTTTTTATATTTTATTTAAAAACATATTATACAATTTTACAAAAACAAGGTTATAAGGTGCTGTCCTACAACAACATGATACTTAAACAGCACATAAATGATACACACTAAAGAAAACCCCTATTGCATAAGTAAATCCTTCAAACCAAGGAACAAAAATAATTTTATGCTTACTTATACGTAAGATAAACTGACAACAAGGTTTAATGACCCCCAAGAAACCAAGACTTTCGGCATGATATAAATTCATAACCCGCCCCCAACCTGCTACTACCACGCCCGTGCACATCTGTGATAAACTGGTACAAAATTTTTGCTTACATCTCCACGTGCAAGTGCACATTCCATATCAGTACATTGAACACAATTCAAAAAAACTAACGCGGTTATATACATAGCCACTAAACTTCAACTCCGTACCTATACACTACCTATGACTTACATACATGATGACTAGAAAATCACTTAAAACCATGATAATCCTTTATATACATTAAACCAATAAATATCATTTATCTCCAAAGTATCGTGAGGACACATAACCAAAAACCCTTTTAAATCTAACCCTGAACATACATATACAATCCTGCACATGAAAAATATACCAAAACATTATAACTAATAGAAACTCATATAACAATCCTGATACATTACAATGCACATTCATCTTAGTCAAAATTTCATATAAAAAAAACACAATGTGAGAACATAGAAAACTGGGTACACTTATGATGGATTTATCCTTATAGTTAAAAAGGACACGACGTACAGGATACGGAAATCAATACACAAGATACAAGAATACATCTGCAGATACATCAGTAGCCACACCACAAGGCAGGCGCACAAAAACTTTAATATAGGTAAAACACAGTAAAACACAGGAACTAACATTGCCGTAATACGACACCCTAAAGAATATTAATGAATTATGATGCAAAAATGTAACCCTACATGAGAATATGATCATAGTTTTCCCAGGTAACTCATTGGACAAACAATTCATCTGTAAAGTGTGGAACGTCAAAAAAAAAAAAAAAACTACCTAAACAAAACCCCAGGACCTTGAGGTAGGGCAAACCCCCATTGGAAAACCCCTGACACCCAGGATGAAGACCCCCCTCATCTGAGTCATCAGCCACACCTTTCACCTATACCCTGACAAAACAGCACAGGGACCCCGGGAACCCCAAACCCCGCCCCCGCCCCCACTCCCGCCACCCCCCATACATGCACTCCACCTGACACTTGCACAACCTATGCCTCACCCCTCCCCTCGGAGACCAACTCCAAACCAATACAAAACTAACCTAGTAACGTTCCCATCGAAAGCTGCTTATACCCCTCCGAGAAATCTCTATCCCACACCTTACCATACAACCCCTGATTCCTACACTTAGTTCTATAAAACCGAGCCGCTAGGGCCTGGATCTGCGCCTCGCTTCTCACCTCCCTCATCCCCCATGACACATAAATGTAATCTGAAACCAAATACATAACTGCATGCCGCATGTCCTCTGGACATCCCACCACGTCTAAACATAAAATCTGCAGAACCGATAAACCAACCCCCCCACCCCCCGAATTATCCCAGTGAACCATTCTCTCACCCTCCCCAAGCCCTCGCAAAAGTACACAACATGAAAAACGAGAATGCCGTGAAGAAAACGATACCCTATTTCTCGCACTCTGGGAGGCAACTTCAGCCGTCTGAACCAGTACCACATTACATTCCAGTTATACCTAGCACCTCGTTCCCACCCTATCCAAACTCCTTAATTTTACCCATCCAGGATCTGGGACCACCAGGAGATGCCTCAGAATCGCCTCACACACCGACAGGTCCCAACCCTGCCACCACCTCCTAACCTCCCTCATGACTCTATCCACCCTTGCCCCCCGATACCCACCCCTCGCTATAAATTCCTGCCTAACGTATAACCCCATTAATCTCCTATGCAAAGGTATCAGACACATACCTCCCTTCCCTACCTTTCTCATTACCACCTCCTTTCGTAACCAATGCCTCTCAAAACCCCAAATAAACTGCAAAACCCTGTTCTGCAAGCGATGGATGTCTCTTTCCATTAGGGGATATACGGCGGTGACATACCAAAGCTTACTATACACCAAAGAATTAATAACAATCGTCCATTGCAAGAGGGTTACCTCACCCGGCCTCCAACCCTCCAGCCTACCTAAAGCTGCATCGACCACCGCCGAGGAATTAATCTCATGCGCCACACTCGCCACATTACCAAACGTCACCCCGCATATTTTCAAGCTATCTACTGTTGCCCACCCGAACCTCTGCCCCAATGCCCCCCCCACCCATGTTCCTACCTCTAACAACTTTGATTTCGCCCTATTCGCCCACATACCTGTTGCCTGCCCAAAAACCTCTATGAGTCTGTTGACATTCCCCAATCCCTCCTCGCTACCCACTAAAATGGTGATGTCATCCAAATAACCAATAATCCCTGTTCCTCCTCCTAGCTCACAACCTTCCTCCCTGACGTCCTCTGACACCAGCCTGTAAAAGGGGTCCTACAAACATGCAAACAGAAGCTGTGATAAGGGGCACCCCTGTCGCAACCCCGTTCCATGCTCACCATGGATCCCACCCTCCCGTTTACCTGTACTCTCACTCTAGCTCCTGCATACAAAGTACGCACCCATCCCACCACCTCTTCTCCAAACCCCTGTCTCAACAGTATACCCATTAAGATGCTCCTATCTACACTATTGTAGGCTGTTTCCCAATCCAGCCCCACGATACCCCCTGCCCCCCTACCCTCAATGAAACGTTTAATCCTGCAATGTCCCTCCATCATGCTGCATCCTGGGACCCCATATTACCCATCCTCCAAAAACTTCCCCAAAACCTTCTTCATGCGGTTTGCTAAAACACGTGCAAAATTTTTATAGTCAGCACATAATAACGTGATTGGCCTATACGCCTGAAGAGTCCCACCACCACTTCCCTTAGGACTAAAGCCACAATCCCCGTATCTAGCTCCCCGCCCATCCTGCCCCACAACTTCATTTCATTGAATACCCTGACAAACACCTGTCTTAAAACATCCCACTGGGCCACATAAAAGTCCCCCGAAATCCCATCGATACCAGGCGCTTTCCCCAATTTTTGGCTCTTCACTGCCTGCCACACTTCCTCTTCAGTAATACATCCCTCCATTAGCTCCCTTTCCTCTGTACCTAGTCTCGAAACAATACCCTCCAAAACCATCTCACACGCATGCCCATCACCTTCCCTCCTTCCCAATTTGCGCTCAAACCATTTGTCAGTGTAGCAACTCATGGCATCTGTGGTGCGAATTACCTGCCCACGGCTATACCCTCCCAAATCCTCCTCAACCGCTAATGACATAACCGGACGTGAAACTTACGTAAAACAAGCGCTGAGGGTTTATCCCCCCAAAGTACCTCCTCTAAACCCCCTCGCACCCTCAGAGCATGAAAACCTTCATTTTGTATGTCCCTCAGTTGCATCCTAAGATTTTCAATTTCTACATATGGATATCTCCCTGCTCCCCCATAGCACTCCTTTAATTGCCCCTCCAAATACCTCTGCATCCCCAACCTAAAACGTGCCTCCTCCCCTCCCACCCTTTTGTAGAATTCCCTGATGGCCACTTTCGCTCTCACGTGCCACCAATCCACCACATCACCAATCCCCCGACCCCCATCCCAGAACCTTCCCCACCATTCCGCAAAAATCTCCCGATGATCTGGACCTTGCAACAAACATACATTCAACTTCCAGTAGCTAGGGTAAATCCTCACCGCTCCTTGCCACCCCAGCTCAGCCAAAACACCTCTATGGTCCAGTAACCCAGATTCTCACAAGATACAGCCCCAACCCGAACTGCACCCGACACATAAACCCGATCCAGCCGTGCTGCGTAACCCCATTTAACATAAGTGTGTTCCACCTGCCACCCATCTCCCCTAAATACGTCGACCACCCCTACCGCCTGCAACACCTCCCTCAAGACCCCAACGCACAACCCGCCCCCCTAGGTTCCACATCCTTTCCTCTCATTACACAATTCCAATCTCCTGCAATGATGGTAACTAAAGGGAAACCCCGCAAAGCATAAACTAAAAAATCGCTAACAAACTCTTCTTTCACCTGACGATTGTTAGTCACTGGCATATAAACCCCGACAAAACACACCTGTATGTCACCCCACTCCCCCTCTACCCTAACAATTAATCCCTCTCTACCCTAACAATCCGTCCCCCTCCTCCTCTACCCTAACAATCCGTCCCCCTCCCCCTCCCCCCTCCTCTCACGCCTTCAACTTGAAGGGGCTGGTCTCACGGATCCCCACAACAACCCCACCCTTGAGATTTTCAGAACTCCCCATATAACATATATAACCTGTCAATCGTAAGTCCCGTCCACACCTGAAATTGTGTTCCTGAAACAAGCAAACATTAACATTCATGCATCTTAGTGTTATCTCTACCCATCTCCTCTTTACCTCCATTCGGAGGCCATTAACATTCATGTTGAAACACCTGAAAACATCAATGGGGGTTTACCACTACGTTGTACGGATCCTGTCACACCTGTTCTGGACGTTCCACTGACTCCTCGACAAATCTTCCCGCCAGCCCCACTATTCTTCCCCTACTGTGCAACCTTCCTACCCTTGGCCACATCCGCATAGACCATTTTACACGACCTTTGGCCTAGGGTTAGCACATCATCCTCAACGGTTCTGCTAGGCCGTTTGCAGGATACTTCCGCTATTTCCATTTCCCTTCACTATACTCTCTATGCACTTCCACCTCCGCTGTAACCACAGACCCGCAGTCAACAAAGTCCGCACCACTACTGTCCACACACTCTGAACTCTCCAACTCCACAGGTGGGTCCACCATTGGATTTAATAAACCATTTGGCAGTGGGTCCTTGAGAAGCCTCTGGATCTCCTCCAAACTGGGGACCGATAACACTGACTCCACCACCGCCTGCTCATCACCCAAGACATCCTGACCTGGATCCTGCGTCACAACATGCAACACTGGGGTTAAGGTCAAAACTGCCTCCTCCTCAGCCGCATCAACAGCTGCATTCCAACTGCCCTCAACAGATGCATCTGTCAAGGGAACCATCGCAGCTGATGGCACTCGAGTTACGGGTTCCTCACGCCCGACCGTCTTGTCACGAAATGCTCCACCATCCCTGCTCTTCTGTTGCTCCCTACATCGCTCACACAACGCTGCCACATGACCCAGGGCACCGCAGAGACGACACGTCCTTAGCTGCCCGGCATACGTAACGTATACCTGTGTACGAAAAGCCTCCATGAGAACGTATGACGAGATCTGCCACCTCAGGGTCATTTTGAGGGAGTAAGACCCTCGGCATACCTGCGTAGATTCCCTGGGCCCACCATCCCACAGTGGCCACATGAATGACCCCGTATGAACTGAAGACTCGCCTGACATCCTCTTCAGCAACCTCAAACGGAATGTTCTGTATTCGAATCCATGAATAAACTGCCGATACATAATGCAGATATACCTCCAGCCCTGTGTTGATAATGATACTCTTCCCCTGGTACTTATCCACAGTTTCCTCATGTGCGCTGGTGGAGGCGAACTTTTTTATTTTTATTTTTATTTTATTGAAACACAAGTATAACATATACAAAACTCTTAAATACAAGAGAAAATATACAATAAAGCGATAACGTAAGGCAAAACCATCATCCCAAATACTGTGTACAAGACATACATTTTATAGTCAATATCATTACAACAACTCAACACAACCACACACTAACTAAAGAGCAGATATACAATGCGCTCTACACAAACCTACACCACTGAGAGCACACCCTTTCACACTATATACATTATGAGAACCCCATAGGGTCTCGAGACCAGCTCGGCCATATCACAAAAGTTACAAGTGATACATCAATACTAAACCACACATCAAAACCCCAACAGGACAATGTAAATGCCCTTCCACACACTACGTGCATACAAACACCTACAACAATACAGTGATACCCCCCCCCTAAGCTAACCAACCTCGATCCCTCACGCACAATCACACGAGCTCCAACAACCGCAGTCAATGCCTCACAATTTCCCCACGGGAGACCAGCCCGTCGGATACCCTGACACTCACAAGGACCACAAGACCCCATGGTGAAATCCCTGTAACCCACAGGAAAATCCCCCACCCACCTTCCCCATAGAGGTCCCTATTTCGGCACTTCGTTCTATAAAACCCTGCCGCCAGTGCCATCCGTCGTTCACTAACCCTTTATCCCTCATAGCCCATGAAATGAAAACAAAATCTGCCATTACATACGCCACTGCCCTCTGAACCTCCACCCCCACTCCTCCCACATCCAAACTAAGTGCCCTCAACACTGACAATCACACCCCCACTAAGCAAATCACACGCCCCAACCATTCCCTCACAACACCCAAACGCTCACAAAATATACACTATGAAACGCAGTGTCATCCTCCCCACAAGCTTGACACATCCCATCTACCCTAAGACCTCTGTTACGTAAAACCACCCTGACGGTAAAATCCCATGAAGAAACCGGAAAAATACCTCCGCACACATGGACGAAGCCGCAATCTCCTTAACCTCCCCAAATATCCTTCCAAGCATACAGAGGGTACACCCTTCCACCCTGCCACCTCCCGAGACCGCACCGCCTTCTCAAGAGTCCTGACCCTCATATGTGAAGGATCTCTAACAATAAGTAGGACCCGTAACATGTCCTCACATTCCCTTAAATCCCTCCCTCCCCACCACCTCCTTATATCCTCATGCAGAAGCCCTATCCCTCCCCATCCCCAACCACCCTCAGGTAACCCCTTCACATAAACACTCTTCAATCTGCATTCCAATGGAATCAACCCTAGCCCTCCCCGGCGTAACGGGAGCGTAACCACCCTTCGTAACCAATCACAACCCGATTCCCAAATAAAACGAAAAACCCTACGCAACAACCTGAACGTCCCCTGCACCAACGGGTACAATGCCGCCACATGCCATATTTTACTATATAGCAACACGTTAACCACTATTACCCGTTGGTGCAGCGTGAGATGTGACGGCCTCAAACCATCTAATCTACCCAACACCCTCTGTACTACACCCTCCAGATTAACCACCCTCGCTTCCTCGCATCCCTCATATACACCACACCACAAATCTTCACCCGATCCACTAAACACCACCTTCCACAAGAACTCCCGCCCACCATCCTCCAGTCCCCGAATCTCATGAATTTCGACTTATCCTCATTTACATTCATACCCATCGCTTCCCAAAACCTCAATGACCCTGCCCACACGCTCTAATCCCCCCTCTCCACAAGAATCGTCGTGTCATCCACATAGCCCACTATACCAGGATTCCCAACACCCAGATCCCCTTTCCCTGCCCCGAACAGATGCTTCTACAGCCCTATAAAATGGGTCCTGCAGGCATGCGACAACAATTGAGACAGTGGGCAACCCTGACGTAAACCCTTCCCATCCTGACACGCTGCCCCACCCTCCCATTCAACTGCACACACATACTTGCTCCCCAGTACAAAGTGTGCCCAACTCACCATCTCTTACCAAACCCCTGCCACCTCATAATGCTCCACAACGCTTCAGTTCCACACTATCATACGCTGCCTCCAATCCAGTGCTAACACCCCCCCCCTCCTTCTGCCTACTCTCAATAAACCCCGAATAACCCCATGCCCCACGTACATAGACCTTCCCGGCACCCCATATTGACTCCCAACAATAACCTTATCTAAGACCCTTTTCAATCAATTGCCTAATATTTTCAAATAACTTATAGTCCGCGCACATAAGGGAAATAGTCCTATAGTCCCTCACCGTCGTCTGACTAGTCCCCTTTGGCACCATAACCACAATAGCCGTAGACTGTGAATCCCCAAGACACCCCCTTCTTCATGACATTTAACAACTGCACTAGAAACCCCTTTAAAACCCCCCAATGCTGTATATAAAAATCACTCGGTAATCCGTCTATCCCTGGCGCCTTACCCCTGCTCATACCCATCAAGGCCGTCCACACTTCATCCTCCACTATATCACCACTCAGCCCCTCCCTATCCCCCCTCTCAAGTCCACATTGCACCCAACCACCCATATCCCTTAAAGCCTCCTCCTGCACCCCTCCGCTCCTCATATACGACCCATACCACCCATCCACATACCGTCCCATGCCCTCTGTCGTAACCAACTCTTGCCCCACCCTATACCCTCCCAAGTCCTCATGCACACACAACCTTACAATTTCTGTTGCTCGACGCCTACATGCCTGCCCTCGCAGGACACATGCTGACGGCTTGTCACCCCATACCACCTCCTCTAACCCACCCGCCACCCTTGCAGCATCAAACCTTTCATTTTGCAAAACCCAAATTTTATCTTTCAACCCCTCTATTTCCACAACAGGGTAACCCGCACTCCCACATCCTCTCCCATAACAATCCCTTAACTGTCCCTCCAAATACCTAATAAGTCCATACGCAAACTGATTATCCTCCCTCCCCAGTCTAACATAGAAGTCCCTTATCTTGCCCTTAGCCACATTGTCCCACCAGAGCAACAAATCCCCATCCACACGCACCTCGGACCACAACCTGTCCCACAAACCCCCAAACGTATCCCTCCCCATACCATCTTGAAGCAACCGGACATTTAATTTCCATAACTCCCGTACCTGCGAGGCAACCCTCCAACCCCAAATCCACCAAACCCCCTGTGGTCCGAAAAACCACATCCAACACACACACCCTCCTCACTTTCGCTCTTCTAGTCACATATAACCGATCCAGCCGTGTGCTCCAAGTCCCATGCAGCACCCCCCCCCACATCCACCAACCCCACACCATGTAACAGATCCCCCAGCAAAACCGAACAATACCCCACCCCCCCTTGGTTCCACGTCTCTACGACGTGTCACACAGTTCCAATCACCACCCACCACCGCAATCACAGGTAGCGATCGTAGGTGATACACTAACACATCCCTCACAAAATCAGTCTTTACCCTACCATCCGCCTCCGCCGGACCATAAATACACACAAATTACACCCGATCCCTCCCCCATGATCCATCCACCCGTATGACCTGCCCCTCCCCTCCTTCCTCACTGTGATGGACAACAAACGGGCTAGTCTCCCTAATTAATATCGCCACACCCCCTTTCAATCTCAAGGAGTGTGCAGCATAAACAGTGTATCCTTCAATCAGTAACTGACAACCATACTTGTGGTTATGTTCCTGTACAAAACCACGTCTATACCATACCTCACCAAATACTCACGAAACCATTCACGCTTCATCTTATCACACAAACCATTAATATTCACGGTAAAGCACTTGAAACCGACAGAGGGGTTTCCTTAGGCACTGGCACTTGCCAATCCCTTTCCCGAGTGCCACCACGGTCACTCCCAGAGTCTCGGGAACCACCTTTCAAGAGTCTCTGTCCCTTGGGACCTCCAACATCACCCCTCGCTACATCAGCCCACATCTTCTTACCCGGACGTTGCGCCGGTGTGAGCACGTCGTCCGTATCAGACTGGGCCGCTCTCTTCCGTGACGCACTTTCTTCCTCCATACCCACCTCCTGGAGGCCATCGAAGTGCACCTCCGCCTCCACGTGAAGCAGCCGTCCTGCGGCCGAGACACTAGCCCCAGGGAGGCCACCCACCTCAGCTTCCTGTCCCCCTGACTCCAAGGCAGCTGCAGGTTCGTCCACACACACCTGACCTGGGGTGCCCAAAAGGTCCTGTAACACCGTAGCAAACGCCTCCTCTGCTACCCTCTCATCAGCCGCCAATACTCCTCCCACGGCTCCAGGCTCCTGGACAGATGATTCCGGTACCCCTGGTAAGGTCACACATCCATCCTCCAAAGATTCTGACCTGTCCACCTCAGCACTCCAACTTGCACCCGACATAGGGTTGTCCGACCCATGCTCCTCCGTACGATGCACCGAAGACTCTCGTTGATGTCCAACATCCTTTGGGCCCGTCCTTTTACCACACTGCACAGCCATATGGTCATAGGCCCCACACAACCTGCATGTACGACGTTGCCCGCATAGGTAACCATGACTTGAGTCCTGAAGTCCTCCAACAGTATGTAGGAAGGGATGGGATGGCGTAACGTCATTTTTAACGTAAACGTTCCCTCCAGCAGACCTTGAAACATCCCTTCCGACCACCTGCCCACCTTCGCGATGAACAGTTCCATATCTCTCAAAACTGTTCTCAAATCACCGTCGCCTCAAATGGGCAATTACGGACCTTGACCCAAACATAGTACCTGGATACGTCGTGAAGACACACCGTTACTGCCGAATTCACATCCACAGGTACTTCCTGAAACCTGGCGACAATCCTCTCATACACATCGGCAGTGCGAAGCTTAACGAAGAATCTATATGCACCATTTATAGCCACACCACACAAATCGTCATTCTCCAATCCGTAGACGTCGCGTACAATGGTAGTCAGTAGAACAGAAGCATTCTGGCCCGACACAGCCCCACGAATCATCTGGATACACACAGTGTTAACTCGGCGACGACCCAACTGCGCCATGTTTTGAAAACAACAATGTCACAAGGCGTCGGTAGAGGCAGGCTAGTCGCACGTCCGCTCGACACCAAGGTTGAGCGACGAATGAACTTTACAAATATTCTGGTGGCTCCATTCAGGGATATCCCATATAAAGCTGCACTTGGAAGTCCATATGTATCCCTTACAATCAAAGGCAGGAGAACCTCGGCATTGTCTGGGTAAACAGCTCCCGAATCAAGTCGATGCAAACAGTATTCACCCGTCGCCGGTACCCGTCCGCCATGTTGGTGAAAACAAAGTTTCTCAGTTTCACCACTAGGGGTACCACAGCTCACCCGTTCACCTCCAAGGTTGGGGAGCGATTAAACTCGTTTGTGTTTGACAAGCAAATTACTAATTTCATGATGGGAAAGTAGTGAAGTAAGGGGATGATGCAGCATCTAGGGAATGGGTTTGATCCATGGAAGGGAAGGATTGCTCTTATTCCTTGGAACAAGAGGCTTTTAGCGTCATTAAATTCTTGAAGAGTAACCTGATGCTGTCCAATGATATTTTTTTGGTTTATAACTTTATTTACAAAATACATAGGTACCATTCAGTGGTACCTATGTATTTTGAAAAAAAAAATCAATACCGGTACTAATAGAGTCAGCTGAGTAAATTCACAATACAATATTGCGATAAGACAGACCTAACACAAGTAAAAGAACACAAATGCAACTAATGTGACATTTTATTGTGGCAACGTTTCGCTCTCCAAGAGCTTTACCAAGCTTTGATAAAGCTCCGGTAACGGTTTGACAAAGCTCCAGGAGAGCGAAACGTTGCCACAATAAAATGTCACATTAGTTACATTTGTGTCCTTTAACTTAACATATCGGTAATTCTACCAACATTAATATAGACCTAACACAACCTACACACTATATCTAAACAGTGATACATAATACACTCATGCTAACACATACAAACTCATCCCCCAAAAGTTAAAACCATATCCACCCTCAAGTGGGTTAAACACGTTATCACCTATGATAATTGAGCCTTCAGTTGTTGAAGGTATTGAATTCAGTTCCAACGTAACACAATAGTGTCTCTTATAGAGTATTTCAAGAATGTCGATATCGTGAAGTGTGTGTTTATATTTCTATATAAACTAAGAATTCATTTTAATACACATTTTATGGATTAACGTATGCTTGGTTAGTGGTGTACAGGTTGCATGGAGCCTTGATGACCCAGCAGCTAACAGGCGTATGCACTGACCAATCAGCGGTCGTGTATACCTGGGATCTGTTATATAAGGATCACCCTGGCGACACTATGGTCAGTGTGTTTCTCGCTTGTGAGGTGGATATGTCTTATAGGTAATATGGCTGGAGGTTGTACTGAATTATATTCACTCATGTTACTGCCTCTTCTGATTATTTGAATCATTAGCCTTCTGTTATATGCACAATGTATTTTTATTCAAAATGCAGCATACCAATTAACTACTGGTGTCCACAGAGATTGCACAATGTCTTATTTTTCGTTAGTTTATTGCCTACTCAATCCTGAAATGTATATATTAAATCTCACGCTTAATATCTAGTCGCAGTACTCGCTTAATTCTTATTTTCCAAACTTCCTCTAATTTGCCCTAACCTACTCTTCTCTTAAAGTAACTAGTTTTAAAATAACATTAGATGAGTTTCCCTAAACCACTCTAGCTATCTTGTCAATGTCAACCCCCTCTTCCCCTACCACGGGAACAAAAGTTGGTAAGGGTGAATAATTAAACAATTTTTGGAAAGATAATACAAATTCCATTAAGCTGTATAAACTAGCTTGATTTAGCTTTCACTTAAACCTCTCCATTAATATTACTCATCCTAGAATAACTTAAGTGTACGAAAAATTTTGGTACAGAAAATGCTGAATTTCCTCAATTTCTTAAATTTTCTACAAAATGTCTTTTAATCCAGCCTCAAATTCTTCCCTTTACACCTCGCCAAGCTCCTAATATCCTTAAATATCTTTTCAGGATGGAACGCTTACTCGTGTTCGTTACACTACTGTATGTAGTATCAGCTTCCCATTTCATAGCTGATGATGGAAGCCTCATATTGTCTCCCTCAACTGGACAAACTGAAGAGTCTCTGCCAGTACTTATCCCACAAAATCCATCCCATGCTCACCTTCAGAACTCTCCATTCCTAGATTCTCAAGATTCTTACCTACGGTCTCTAGAATCCCCCCTTAAATTCCAGTTTCCCACTTCTGAGCCATTTCTACCACAAGTGCCTGTTCAAATTTTGACTCGGTTCCAACAGCTACCCCAAATTCCAACTACCCAAATTTTTCTTCCTTTACCTCAGCAGTTCTCTGCTCCACAAACTTTCTTGCCACCTCCCTTTCCTCTCCCACAAGCTGTGCAACCCGTCACTACATTCTCTCCTCAGCAAAATCCAATCTGCAGTCCACCCAACTCCTTGGTAAGGGAACTTCAACTTTGTAAATTGATTCTTTACATAAACATTCTACTTTTGACGTAATGCCTCATCCCTTACGAACTTCGGTAATGTTCATTGACATGGCTTTCCAACTCTTCCTTTGGACTTAAGGTTAACAATTTAACATGCTTTACTTGTAAGCATGACTACTGATAAATGTTTACCTTGTACCTTCTGCTTTATACAGCTGACTAGTTTAAATTCATGCACCAATGTCCCTATTCCCCTCTGTAAACTGCACTTCCTCCTCAGAGGAAGTCCAGACACATTACACGAAAGAGTAATTTAGTCCAGTGCCTAGAAAGTATTGATTAAATTCCACTTAAATTACGTTTTTCTTTTATAAACTTTACAACCCCCTCCCTCCCTCAAATCTCTTACAGATCGATGCAATGCGTGGAGGAAGAGCCTACCATTTCTCCTGGTGTCGAGAACCAAGGCACTTCTCTTGGGATCAAGCCAACTCTTACTGCCAAAGCGTCCATCCTGACTTCCAGTCCATCAGCATAGAGGATCGTGACGAGGATGACTTCGTAACAAATGTTTTAGCTACACGTAAGCTTTCTAGTAAGGTCTGATTATTTTTAAAGTTTTAAATACCTTGGATATTCATTAATTTTCTTTCCTTTTAGATTCGATAAAATACATCTGGACCAGTGGCAACAAGCTGGGATCAAATTCTTGGAGATGGTTATCTCTGAATCCTGTTATCTACAACAATTGGTCTTTCACAGGAGGGTCTGTATATAACTAGATTTGTGCTTGGTGACTAAGATAATTTGCTGAAAGTCTTTACTTCAACCAGTTTAATATTAACTAGTTGCTTTAATCCTTTCCAGGCTAGGAAAACCACAGCCTGATAACCGTGAAGGCAGTGAAGTCTGTCTTGGTGTGCTGAATAACGTTTTCAACGACGGCATAAAATGGCACGACATTCCTTGTCACTACTTGAAACCAGTTATTTGTGAAACTAGCGCCTAACTCTTAATAACTTTATAGTAGTTTTGTATCTGCTTGTCTGAAGGTTTGCCTCAACTGAATAAAAAAAAAATAATTCTGAAGGCCAGTTTTCTTTTTCTTCCCTAGTTATTGCTTCAGGTTAAGGAAATATTTTAATAAAACCTAGAAAGTTCATTGTCTGGGTCTCAAATTGAGACCCTCTTTCGTAATGTCATCTAATTTCTGATGGGTAGCATATTTTTCTTTACTTTAAAATACTAGTACTATTAGGGACATTAAATCTCCAAATGACAATTTAAACTGTCACCTGCCCATCTCCATCGAGACTTCAATAATTATCTTGGCATATTTTAAACATTAATCCTTGCAACCAAAAGACTTACTCCTGGATACAACGGAGAAATTCTTTAAGGTAGTGTACAATGGTAGTCCATCCTGCACAGGTCAATGTCCAGTTAACAAATCTGTAACACTTGTGGGTTTAGTGGAGTTCTTTAGGTATTCCACTCAAGAGTAGGTAAAATGCATTCTAACGTTTCCTCGTTAAATGTGGAAATTGCTCGAAGAATGACCTCTTATCGAAATAAATTAGTTATATTCCCACTCAAGTAGTTAAGGAAAGTATTAGTAGACTCATTAAACTCTTAAGACACCCAACTTGTTGCTTTACATGTCCTGTGGTAAAATGGAAACTTGGGTAATTCCTAGATTATCAGTTTTATGTAGATTTTTCTCCGGGGTGTATAGCTTTGATATCCTTGCCCAGATAGTTGGGACTATTTGCAAGGCATTTTCATTCTCCTTAATGTACGAATGAGGCTCTAAAGACGAGCAAAAGTTACCTTAAGGGGTTATTACTAATTCTCAATCTTCAGGGGTAAAGCCTGGAGGTTTTAGGTAACAAAGGAACAGTGGCAGGCCACACCCACTCGTATTTATGCAACCTATTTTAACCACAATGCCATAACTTCTGTGATGGTACTCCTATCGGTCTGAGGAATTGGACCTTTTGGTCTTCCTCAGACCGAACCTAATTACCCCCCAATCCCCCCTCCCTTTTCCCATTTTCCCCATTCTTCCTCATCCCTCCCTTATTTCCTTCCCATTTTTAACCTGGGAGCTTCCCTCCACAGGCATTCTGGTTCCTAGGTAGGGGAAGGGTATCGTGGTCCATCCCATTCCGTTGAGGCCCTTGGTGTAGTTTGCCGTGGAATCTGGATCGCCTGGGGATGTCCCGTTCCCTCTGGTCTCCCGGGAGTGGCCTTGGGTATCTTTCGGGCGACGGGTGTATCTCTGGAGGCCACCTTCCTCTTTAAGGGGGGCTCCTTGACGTGGTAAAGAGGCTATCGGTCTGAGGAATTGGACCTTTTGGTCTTCTTCCTCAGACCGAACCTATACCCCCAATCCCCTCCTTTCCCATCTCCCCATCCTCCCTTTTCCCTTTCCTCCTCATCCCTCCCTTATTTCCTTCCCAGTTTTACCCTGGGAGCTTTCTCCTCAGGCATTCTAGTTCCTAGGTAGGGGAAGGGTATCGTAGTCCATCCCATTCGTTGAGGTCCTTGGCGGTGGTGTAGTTTGCCGTGGAATCTGGATCGCCTGGGGATGTCCCGATCCTCTCCGGTCACCTGGGGGTGGCTTTGGGTATCTTTCGGGCGACGGGTGTATCTCTGAGGCCACCTTTCGGATTCCGGGGTGGTGGCCGAAGGCGGTATGCTTGTGGCGGATATCCGTCCGCCGAGGTGGCTTGGATGTGGGTTGCTATCCCGGATTGCTGGTTCACTGGCATGAAGGGTAGGGTATGGCACGGGTTCC